>RJWM01003121.1:0-117570 GCA_004363535.1 Dasyprocta punctata
TTGTAATGTTAAGCATTTATAGAAAGTGCCTCCTACATCCTGCAATTAAAGCACCGTCTGTAAAATAATTAGTCACAAAGAAAGAATGTCAGGTACTTTTAGGGGTTAGCAGGATGACATTAATTTCAGCAGTAATTATTCAGGCAGGCCAAGATCTTTTCAGAAGCCTCCTCAAAGAAATTATTTCCATGCTACCAAATTTGGTATGCACATGCGTTGTTGTTTTGAAACAGATAAAAGAAAGTGGCAAGGTGAGAGATAACAAATAACTGTGCACAAGAAGAGAAACCTGAGGGGTAATGCAGTTTTTAAGATACAGCCTAGTAGAGTGGGAAAATTATATGCTGAGGAGTCATTTAGAGCAAATTAAAATTCATTTCTCTACCACTTACCTAATGTGACCTTGACCATGTAACATAACCTCGCCCTGCTTATAATCTACATCTGCTGTAACAGAGAAAGCAATACCTGCCTAGTGGAGTTACTGCAAGATTTTTAGCAGCCAATTCACAGATCTGCATCAATAGATAAAAGAAAAGGTTACACATTAACAGTAACAACAAAGAGGATGTTAATAAGCAAGTAATTACAGAGCGAAAGTCATGAAAAATAATCTTAGAAATATTGGGTGAGTATCTATTATTTTAGAGATAACAGACTGATTATGACACTGTCTCAAACCTTTCGTGCTTTATCAGCAAGTTATGCTGGAAACAAAGTATAAAATTTTAGGATATCCAAGATAGTGTTTATTCTTCCCAAGCAAGTCATCTTCATTCCTAGGTTTTTAAAAATAGACCCCCAAAACTTGTAATTTATTTAACAGTTAATTTTGTTGGAAGGCTATATATCATTACGAATCAATAGTACTGAAAATTGGGGAAAGGGTCATTGAACCCACCAGTGTTCAATCAATCCAAACAATAACATCTTGGCTAATTTAATTACATGGTTGCATATGTGTATATGTGAATTTATCTTAAATTGAGATTAAAGTCATACAACAAGTATCTTCTAAATTTTTGTAGTGCTGAAGAGTAATGCAATCTACATTTATGCAATGGGTAGTTCTGGGTAATATACTTCAAATCTAATAAGTTTATTCTTAGCTCAGATTTTTTTCCTCATGACTGGAAAAGTGTATAGATTGGACTTTTTCTGCTTGTTTGCTCCTCTGGAGTAAAGCTTGGTTGGAAATGGTTCATACATGCAACATAGCATACCCCACCTTGTCTTTGAAAGAACCGATTTAGTCTAATCAGATTTTCATCACTTACAGAGCCAATTTTTCTTTTCTCTTTGCTCATTTTCGTGCATTCAATACACCTGCTGCAGCATAATTAGGAGAGGGGGCTTTGAATAATAACACTACTTTACATGTAAATGCAGCCTTTCATCCGTGTATCCTAAAGCTCTCTGTAAACATTGTGGAGCTGAATATACATTAGGAGCATCTTTTTAAAGCTAGGAAAATGGGTAGCATATGGGTAAACGACCTGCCTAGGGTCACACATTAAGACTATGGCATTGCCAGAAAGAGGATCCTGGTCATTTGAGGATTATAAATCCCCATTACACCTCAAAGTTCCTAGATATTCCTAAGTAACACTCATTATATTCACACACCACACCATTTCATCAGACATTTTACCCATAATCTATCTTACCACTGTCTGTCAATGCTGACAATTCATGTAGTAAGTGAGTCATATCACTTTAATTCTCAAGAATAAAGACAGTGTTTATGACTTTCCTTCGTTGAGTTTTAATTTCCACATTTTAAAACCTGATGCTAAGTAATATGTGAGAACCATAGTTTAGAGTGAAGACAGAATCCACAAATCTTGTTTGCAAATCTGATCTGCAGGATAAACGAAGTGCAAAGTTTGGTGGTAACAGAATATTGAGGTTGTCAAATAGAAGACTTTAAAAATCTGGGAATGGAAATTTTTTACTCAAATGTACAGGCATGTTATTTAAACTGTTTGAGTCCCAGGATGAATGGTAAGTAAGAGCCACCATTGTTACTACCTGCACTTTGTGAATAGCACATTTTAAAAGAGATTTTCAAATTTTTCCTGTTCTAAAGGGGCAACATGTTATTAAAGCAGGTATAAGAGCTTAAGATGTATGAACATATTCAGTGTGATAAAAATGCTACATGTGATTACATTTTTAAAAATATATTACATTAAAAGACACATTGTTATTAACCCCCATCACAGCAGCTCCCTTTGGATGAAACACAGTAATCCCACCATTCCTAGCAGTGTTTAATTTACTATAATAAGTTTTTTCTTTAAATGTTATCCACATCTCTCCATCTCTTGTACATCAGACACACACAGTAGTCCTCCTTGTCACTCAGTAGTGAGTCTAACACTGTCTGAGGGTAAAGGAAGGGATGCAGGCTGGTGACATCTTGAAAGCTGTGGCCTCAGCTGGAGAACAGGGATCTCCAATTTTGGTTTCAGTCTTGTTTCCAATTCTCCATAGAACTTTGGCCCAATTTCTGCAACTGAATCAAACAGATTTAGATTTGGTGCCATCCCTGTTTCTCCGCGAGCTAAACTTTTGTGAGCCTTGTGTGATTTGAGCTTATCACACTTGACTGCAGGAGTTGTGAACACGGTGGCAACTAGAGAATATTCTTAGGTCGCTGCAGATAGCACTCATTTCCCTAGGTAGCTGCTTTTATTTCTTTATATTTTTCTATCTGTGCTGTCTAATATGCAAGCCACTAGCTGCAGGAGGAAGATGAATTCCTTAGTACATGTAGCCTGAATTTAGATGTCCCTCAGCTACAAAATACATGTCATATTTTGTAGACTCACTTAAAAGTGAGGCTAAAAGATTTTATGTTAATTGCATATTGCAAAGATTATATTTTGCATGTACTGGGTCAGTAGTTTTTTTCATTATTTAGTGCAGCTTCTAAAAAGATTTTAAGTGGACATTCTACTTATACTAGGCAATACAGTTCTATATAAAATGAAAAATACATATATATGTGAATGCTTGGATTAATAATAGTGTTTACAGTATGTGCATAATCAGGGTGCAGTTATTCTGAAATAACTAAAATCACCATCTGACCCAAATCTCGAAACACAGCCCAGTCACCCACTTTTATTCCTGCAATGTGGACCAGGCACCAGCAGGTTAATAGAATAGCTCAAGTCACAATGGACATAAGCAAAGTATCTGCAACTCAGCTTTCTTACTATGATGTACTTTGTAAATGTCACTGCTTACATTCACTTTGCAACTGATCAACATCACAATTCCATATTTTCTACTGATTTTCCTAGAGTAACTTCTTTTACCTGATTTTTTCCCATTATTTCAAAGAGTTTTCTTTAATTCAGCTCTCTTGAATTTTTTTCTGAGGGTCACTATCATTCGAACAATAATATTGGAGTCTGAACCTGAACCATAAATGGAATGACTTTGATTTTTCTCCAAATTCAAAAAAGAATGAACACTAAGTCAAAGAATTCACGGAGGTAGAATGAGTAGGGAAACCATTCCCACTTAGATAACAGATATTTTTGGACTGATGGACATGTTTTTATCATTAAGAAATAAATATAAGAATGGCACTCACTTCTACTTAGAAATTTCCTTTTTGGAATACTTGCCTAGAAATTGCCATCCTCCCCCAAAACTCTCATATATGCCAGACAGAAAATTTATCACATGGCTCTCACTGCTACTTTACACATAATTAGGAAGCATTCCTTATTCTATTTCCAGTCCTCGCTTAAATCTAGTCACTTTATTTAATATAGCATTTCAGTAGATATTCCTAAAATTAAATTAAAAATTTAAAGTTCTACCATAAAAACCCATAATGATACTAGAAATAATAAAATGCTAAGTAACAACATACTCAATTTTTAACATAAACTGCCTCTAATTACAAAATTCCCAAAAATTTAAGTTCAGAGATTATTTCCTATTGTACTTTAAATTCAAAGCAATTGTTGTGTAAATGAATTAAAGCCGAATACCAGATTGTCTTGTTTCGAAATTTAAAGAAGTCTAAATTTGAATTTTGTTCAATTTCTGATTCTTTCCAGTTTCATCTAGAAGGGTCACCAATACCTAGACAGTTTGGGTACCTTGTGAATAGCACATGAGCTCTCTCTCTCTTCAGATTGATATTCCCAGCTGTGGTGCTCAGGTTAGCATCAAGTTGTCAGGAACATCACTTTCAATAAGCCCTGGGAGTGATGGGTACCTATGAGGACCCAAGTATTGGCTCTGCATCCACTGAATTTAGAAGGTAATTGTCTGTTCTCAAAACAGCTATTAAGAAACAATTGTGTTCTTAGAAGGGAAATTGTATTTATCCTGAACAAAACCATAATAGAACCTCAGTGGGATATGAATAAAGGAAAGTTGATTAGGGAGTGAAGTTTTCTCACCTTTATCCTCACCTAGCCTCTTAGTCCCATCTGTGCTGTTGCCACAAAATATTTGAGATTGTGTATTTTATAAAGTAAAAAAGCTTTATTTGGCCTATGATTCTGGTGGTAAGTGGGTCAAAACTGCAAGTTAGTAGCACCTTGACAAAAGTTCCTGGATTCTGAGGCCAAGTAGTGAAGCAACTAAAAGGAAACTGGTTAGTGAACACACAGTGTTGTGATTTGTGGCTAGATGCCCCCTGCCCAAATCTTCATGTGGTCACAGAGGGGGATTTTCCAGAGGAGACTGTATCTAGAGTGTGTGATGCTGGGATTAAGGGCGTGTGATTACTAAATCAGTCCACTGATTGATTGGCCTCACCCTAATCCCAGTAGCCTAGATGGAGCACTGAGGGGGCAGAAAAGAGTTACTAAACTCTCTTGTTTGCTTTGGCACCTTCTGCCCACCATGAACTGTTTCTCCTTTGTGATGCCTGTCAGTCACTACACCCTCCCTTGGAGCCAGCTGATGATGGACTGAAACCTCTACAAACTGGGAGCTAAGTAAACATCCCCCCTTTAACTTTGGGCGTCAGTTATTTTGTCTCAGCAATGAGAGGATAGTAACTAAGGCACATGGAGTGGCCTTGTTTTATAACACTTCACTCTTGTGAGAATCAAACCGGCCGGTGAGATCAGCATTCTTCCCTTCCACAGATGGTGTCCCCTCAACCTAACCACTCCCAGTAGGGCCCACTTTTATGGGTTCCACCATCTCAACAACACCACCCCGGATCAGGCTTCCAGTGCATGAGCCTTTGAGGGGCACTCAAACCACTTCTAATAGCTCTGGGGTATTGCCAACCCACACATTATCTGCGGTCCATAGCAAACACACCTGAGGTTAACTGAGGTCAATCCTCAGTTGGTGGTTGCTTTTCACTGCATCCATGAAGCATTTCTCAGGGCATCAGGTAGTTTTGGGAAGGGTCCATATATGTACACTGTTTTTACATTCAGTTTTCTCTTTCGCATGGTAGACTTCAGATATCCCAGCACTGAAATGAGTACAAACACTCTGTAATTATAACGTGTGCCACTTTAAAGTGCTCAGACCTTTTTAGTTTTAATGTAATTGCCACTCAAAGTGTCCTCACCTGGACACTTTGTGCTGTGGCTTAGTGCATTGTTAAAACCTCAGGAATTGTGATGTTTAAAGCAGCAAGTCCTGAATTTAGAAAGATATCCAGTCCTGTGGTGGCACCCTTTTTGCTACGTTGCTAAACAAAACTTTGGCCCATGTAATATACTTTAACCAAAATCCCCTCCCCACCTCCATCTCCACCACCACCAAGCTTGCTGCTGCCATAGCTATTGCTTAACTTTATGCTGGTTGAGAACTCCACTGCCTACCTGTGTAAGCTAAGTGTAGTTTAAAGGCAGCCACAGTGCAGCAAACTCTGATTAATCTTACATAATGCATCTACCTTTTCACATTTCACTGTGGATGTGGTAGTCAGCATTTATCAGCTATGTTCACTGTGTGCTAGAGACAGTCATAGAACCAATGTGTGTCATTGAAACCAGAGTTCAACTAGGTACTGACCTGCCTCCAGAGAAACAGCCGTCTTCTTTGGATGAAGCCATTTACAGTGTCAGTCACCATCAAAGTCAAAAGTCTAAATATAACTAAGAACTGATAGGTAAGTTTAACAGTTAAAATGTAACTGTACTAACCTGCCTAGCCTAACACATCTGTACAAATCATCCAGGTTAAAGTGTCCAGCCCAGTCACCAAATTCCAAAGCCTAAAGAACTGAACTCACCATTCCAGTCTTTTATTCATCATGAATTTGTTTCTACCTTATTTCTATTTACCCACTGTGTGGTATCTTTAGTAGTGCAATGAGCAGACCCTGTCTTCTCTGCTCAGTTGGAAAAATGCTAATAAATATAGCAAAGAAATGACAAATAGAAGCAAAAATAACATAGAATAGCAAAATTAATGCAGTATAAGTTGAGTGCAGAATTGTCTTTCAGTGACAGGAAAAACTGGAGGTGACCTGCACCCAAACAGGATGCTTGCCTAGGAGAGTGTTGGAGCACAACTAATCAGAGAAGTCCTTCCTCTGAAGCTAACTCACTTCTAAAACTGTGAACAGAGGAACTTGAGTATACACAGTTATTCTCGTGAAGGTTACAGTTAATCCTTCTGTTTTGTGAAGGAGTTTAGAGTTACAGAAAGCTGGGAGTGCTGCTAGGGAAATCTAGCTAATGTGAAGGCAGTCTTAATGTGGAGAAACAGAATTCCCCATCAGAACTTTTACAACTTACATCTGAGAACTAGATGCTCATACTGTCATCCAAATTGTATTTTAAAGTCTCATGTTTGTATTCTGTATGAGTTTATCTACAATAATGCATTTTAATGAAGGTAGAATTGGTTGAATGCATAGGCTTTGCTGTTCATACTATCTGGAAACATCAAGTGTTTTTCCCAAACTCCTCTGAAATTCACATACTACACTCAATTTAATTCATTTGATATTGACCTACCAAATATTGCCGTGATGTGCTGTAGCATTCCTGCAGTCATATAGTCTCAACCATCAGGAATACCACATTGCAATCTCTGTCTGCTTAAGTCATATGAATTCTACCAAGCCCTGATAAAAGCCCTAATTCACTTTAGAAATTTTTCTTTAAAATATGAAATACCAAAGAAGTCTACCCAGGATGGAGTAAATTACTAGTATAGACCTACCATACTTTGCTTTATATCATCAGTATTTGTCTCCATATTTCTTTCTTTCTTACAAATGAGTTTTAGGTTGCCAAGTAGCAGGGATGATGTTATTAATCATTTCTGACTGTCCAGAATGCCTCTATGTCCTGAATTCTACATTATAAAATTTTAATAACATTTTTCATTACATTAACTGCGCCAATCATTGAAATTCAGAGAAGAATCTGTAGTTTTGCAATCTGTCATAATCAGGATATTTTGCATTTCACAGAAGGAAAACTAACTCAAATTAGTCCAAACAGAAGAGGAAAATGTTGATTTAATGTGACTGTGAAAACAGAAGGCCAAAGTCCATTTCAGACATATTTTTATTCATGTTTTCCAACACTGACATGACACTTCCAGTTTTCTTCATTTTCTTGCTTACATTTAGGTTTTATTTTTCTTTTCTTTTTTTCTTTCTCATTTCATACAGTCTTTTTAAGTAAGAATCGCTCATGCCCAGTACTGTCACAAACTCACAGGTCCTCATTGCAGAGATAATTCCAGAGACAATGGAAACCTTTTCCCCTCTTCAGCTGTTCAACAGTAGATTGTGATTCACTAGGTTTAGTGCTGTGCCTCACATTGAACCACACTCTTCACCAAGAAATGCAACATTTCCCTGGATCAAGTCGCTGAGCTGTGGTTCCCTGGTACCTGCCTGTATCCATGCTGCCAAGAATGGAGGATGTACAGTTTTCTCTAAGAAAATCATGATAAACTCATCCTAATCCTCTTTAAAGTTCTTCTTAATGTTTTCTGATGATTAAATGAGACACTTTAAAACATCCTAAAATATACAAAATTCAGTAAATATTAAATTCTGTTAAGATACATCCACTGCGTATTTTTAAATGTCATGCATACTTAAAACAAACCCATCCTCCGAAAAGTAAGTAGAAAATAAGAGCATGGACAGCGGTGGCAAAGAATATATGAACCTACTGAATCACAATATAAAGCAATGGTAATGTGAATGTCAGAGACCTTGTGTATGAAAAATTGCGTTGAAATCACTTTGGGAAATATAATGTTGTGTGAATGCCATTGATAATGGTAACTGCCTGTGCTACCTTAATCATGTCCTTTGTTACTTTGAAATTCATTGCACCCAAGTACCTCTCGTTTATTTTTCAAAACTCACACACCTAGGATACTTCACGAGAAAATGTAAACATAAATGGCATTGCAAATATTAGCATTCAAATAGTACATTATCTTCCTCTTGTCTTATAATTCATGTACATTGCGCCAGAGATGACTCTCTAAACTGAAGAAGAATTCATTCAGTTTAAATTTCTCAATAAAAACCTTGTTGTGCTTGTATTGGATAAGCAGTCACCACTGCTGTGTAAAGTGAATTTAACATGTTTGAAAGATGTCCACTGGTGAGTGGCGACAACTGCTAAAAATGTTTTCTAAATATGTGGTTTCACCTTGGAAACCACACATTGAGGGAGAAGCAGATTTAAATTAATTCCAAATCACTGCTCACCTGCCTGCCATGCGCTGTGGCTCCTTCTCCTCATTAACCTTCATTCTTTAACCATCTTCTCCCACCCTCAATCCTGCTCTGCAGGACCACTACAAATATTTTCTTAATAAAATTTCTCATGTTTATGTTTCTGACATCTCTTACTGTGTGAGTGGATTGTTTAATTTCCAGAAACTTCAAAACTTGCTTTAAAGTAGAGCTTCGGCCGGGGATAGAGCTCAGTGGCTTGGGTGCTTACCTAGCAAGTGTGAGGTCGTGAATTTGATCCCAGGTACCAAAATAAATAAATAAATAAAGTAGAGCTTGCATTAATTGAAGACTTACTTACATTTCCCTTTAATTCAACTACATTAAAAACATAATTGGTAAATTTACGAAACTCATGACTTCCTAGTTATTTTAAAGGGTTGGTAATGCATGTATTCTAAAAGGCGTGCTACTGAGATCTAGAGATGAAAGAGAAAGAATATGTAATCTATTCTGAAAAGACTCGCAGTCTAGCATTTGATCGTGTTTCTCAAATTATGGTTTGGAGCACATTAGAACTCCATATATTATTAAGTAATAGGGCAGAAATGGATACCATGATCTAAACGATTTAGTTATTGCTCAGCTATGAGAAGTCAGAGATATTGTTACTTGACTCTCTGGCTTATTGTACTTAACATAATGTCATAATATCACATTTTCAATCCTTACGTGTACTGATGAAGTCATGGACACTTTGGTTGTTTTGTTAACACAAGACCAACCTTACGAAATTTGCTGAAATACGCACTTCTAAGTACCATGCACCACCTTTTTCTGAGGGCACCACTGATTACCTTAAGGCACTGGTAGCAGTATTTTTCAACTCAAAATTGAATGTTGTTTAAAATGTCATTGCAGGTAAAGCTAAAAGACTAATTCCATATAAATCAACCCCGGGCCAAATTAGGGTGATGGACTTAAAAGAGCAAGGGGCTGTCAATTGTAAATCTTTTGAGTCATCTGTTACTCTATGAGCTCTTATTGAAAATTTCTTTGCAAACCTATTGCAGATTCCCACTGTTATCTGTGGATGTTAGAGGGATATGTATCACTAGAGAAGACAATTTTTAAAGCTTGGAAGTAAATTCAGTAGGTAGTCTTAAATCTCTATGTTTGCATAAAGCAGTATTTCAACTTCTTGGGAAAAACCAATTTTGACATAAACAAGCCACTTATACCATACACTGTTATTTGTCACACTGAATACAGTGTTCTTTCTCCTGTGATACATTTATATCTATACACACACGTGCATGTAAAACTGATGCATGCACACACAAACATTTATTGTTGTGGTGTGTTGAATTTCAATCTTTTAACAACTTCAGTATGTTGAGTCTAAATAATTGCAAAAGTGATAAAGAGTAGTTCAAGAAATAAATTATCAAATTGACTTTTCTGTATTTCTAGATTTCTCCCTTAGAAATCTAATATAATTTTACATGAGAATTCTTATTTTGCTGCTGTGATTATTACTCTCCAATTTTTTTTCTTTTTTTCACTAATTTCATGCCTTCCTGCTTGGCATCATCTCCTGTATAGCTCATCAGTGTTTCAAACTTAACTTGCCTAAAATTGGACTCATAAATGTCTTCCCCAAATTTTCTGATTTTCATGTCTTCCATTTTCAGAAAAGATAATGTCCCTCCCCTTCTAGACGTTCCATCTGAAAATATTTTCCTAGCTTCTTTATTTCATTGACTGTTAGATCTATCATCATGATCCATAAGAGTCTCATAAATTAATAGAAGCAAATTTGCCATAAACACACAAGGATTTGATGCTTCATTTTGACACAGACATTCTATTTAATGAGTATCATTAGCATGTTATTACCAATTAAGTAATTACAAACTAACTGCATGACCTTCACAGAGTTGTGAAGCCTTTTTGTACCTCACTTTATTAAGGAAATTGAAAATTTTGGTCTCACAGGTTTTTTTTTGGAAAATCCATTGACTGGACACAGAAAAAGATGGCCATCTCTGAAACAGGAAGACAGTCCTTATTGTACACCCAATCTTGATCTTGGACTTCTCTGCTGCCAGAACTCTGAGAAATAATTTTCTGTTGTTTATAAACCACTCTATTTATGGTGCTCTGTTATAGAAGTTCTAATGCACCAAAGACAAATATCACATTTAACACATTTTCCTTCCAATTTCTGTTGGTTTCTAATCCACCAAAAAGTTTGCTTTTATTTACTCATTCATCTACTCACACAATGCCTGAACTCATAATCAGCAAAAGGGCCCTAGATTATGCCATAGGTTTGAGCCACAAACAATAGCTGAATCTGAATTCTTTTGAAAAATAATGGTGATCTTACTTGCTGTAGAGAGTTAACATGAGTTCACGAGTGACATAAGTCTCTTGATACAGTGTCAGACATGAGGTATGAATGTTTGCCAACTGTTAGCTACTGTCCCTTAATTAATCTTAATGACTGAAGTCTACACATCCTGGCACTGTGCCCAATGTTCTATAGATGTAAAATACTGTCTTCTTTATACAAACCTTTTTCTGCCTAAGGAGCTAATGGTCTGTAATATACACTCCTGTGTAGTCATATGTATTATTTCCCCATAGATTCTAATATTGAATAAACAAACATTTACTGAATAAAACTTCTTCAGTATCATACTGATGTGCAAATAAATCATTTGAAAGTGATTTACAAACCCTCAAGGCTGGAGGCTATCAGGGGCAAGAGAGCACCTGGCATTCGTATCCATACTCATAAAGGAGAATGGTCCTGTTTTCACCATTTTCCCCCTAGGCACTTAGGGTTTTTTTCAACTATTCATTTACATTTCCTTTGAATCCTCAAGTAATTTTCAAAAATAGCTCCTTTATTAAAAAAATAATAATAATCAATAGACAAGCAGTTCTCACTAGAAACAACATCAAAAAGCAAGTCCATGTTCTGGGCTCTCACCAGCACTGCAGACTGCAGCCCTAATTTCATCTCCTTCTCTCCCCCATCCTGTTTTAAACTCGACTTGGTCACACACACACACACACACACACACACACACACACTACATTGTATATATTTTCCAGCTTTTCCTGTGCCCAAGGAAATTAGCTGAGAAAGTCTAGCTTTGATGCAAGATTTTACAACCTTACTACAAAGTTAGACTAGAATTCAGTCCAATAACTAACTTTCCTGTCAACTGGTTAACTCTAACCCACTTTTATGGTTTCCTAGAATATTTTTTATAAATGCATAAATCAGTATCAGTTGTAATTTGTGACAGTCTGCACTGTAGATTCCAGTATAAGTTTCCTGGATTGGGTTGAGATTCTGAAGTTGCCCGTGGTCAGCTTCACTTGACATAGGAAAGTAGCAATTTTGATGATGTCTTGAAAGCATATGTTGCATAACTTCATGTTTTTCTTTCTTTTCTGTTCCTCCCAGTTCTGAATTGAGAACTCATTAACATGAAGAATTTGTTTCTCTCTGTTTTAGACACAGGTCTCCAAGTTCAGCATTTGGAACCTAACAGGTGCTCACAAATCCTGCTAGATAAGAGATGAACTCTCCTTTAGCAAGCTCCTATATTCCATGTTGGACCACCTACACATCATTCTTAGCTGTAGAAGAGATAGGTCTATCAGAATAGCAACTAAATTTCTTCATGAGGCAAGACTTAGGTTTAGTACAATCTCTTTCTATCATTGCAGATTCACTGAGGCATTATTGCCAAATAGAAACTGTGTACATTTGTGATGCACAATATATTATTTTGATATACCTCTTTTATAATGGGATCATTGTGAAAATCAAACTATTTAGCATAATCATGCCCATTCATAATCATCTTAGTATGTCGGAGCCATTGAAGCTGAATGGCCCAGTCACAGCTGAACTGAGAACAAAGAGACACCTCAAAGGGCAAGGTAGGCCACAGCTGAGGAAACCTGGTTCCAACCCCAGTTAATAAGGTAGAGATTGTAGCTGCAGGCATTTCAGTCCTGCAGTGAAAGTCACCGGGTGATTTTCTCCTAGGACATTTCTCCTTAATTAACATAGTCTGTTACTTGGAGGGGTCCTTGAACGCCTCCCAACATCCTCCTCAGGTTTCCTGCCTTTTCCACTCTAACCCCTTCCTTGTTTGAATACTAAATGAATACGGGTTACCCAGAGACATTTCCTGTCTTAGCCCCCAGGGTCTCAGACTCTGATCCTCCTGGTGTCCTAAAATCTTACCAGTTGTCTCATTGATTTAAGCCTCCGCTGTGCACTCGTTTGGGAGATTGGGGATCTAGGCCAGGTACCCAATCTTAGTAATTATGTACTAAGTAAGTAATCTGGTAGTAGGAATATTTAAAATCCATTCTCTTAGCTAATTTCATGTGACCAAGTCAGTATTACAGTCACTACGTAGCATATTCTATTGTTGGGATTTATTTATCTTGCTGAGCTGAAATTTTTGAAAAGTTTTATTGGCACATTTTTAGGACATAATGATTACATTCATTGCCAGTGCATATACATGCCATTTCATAGTCTTTTAACACCTCACCCTGCCCTCTTCCGCCCTGCATCTCTGTTCTCCACAGGACTTGGTTCATGGAAAGAACACTTCACAATTACCCATCCCCCTTGTAAATCTCACTTCCTTCCCCTTTGAACCCTTGACTCAACATCTCCCAGTTTGACCCCATCTCCCAAGTCCTTGTCCCCAACATTCTACTCTCTGATTCTGTGTTTGTTTTTTTTTTTTTTACTATCACATACAAGTGATTCAATACACTATTCATCTTACTACACTTCATATAATGTCCTCTGTGTACATCCATGTTGTCACAAATGGCAGAAGTTTTACCTTCTTGATAATATTCCACTCTTTTTGTAGTCTACATTATCCTAATCTACTCATCTCTCATGGATATTGAAGCTGATTCCATACATTGGCTAATGTAATAATATTGCTATAAATACTTGAATGTAGACATTTCTTCAAAGTACTGATCTCATTTCCTTTCAATATATACTCAGTAGTGAAATTTGCTGGATCATATGAAAGCTTCATTTTAAAATTTTTGATAAAATTTCTCACCATCCTACATAAGGCTAATTTTCATTCTCACCAACAGTGGATAAGAGTTAGTTTCTATATATACTCTGGCAACACTTGTCCTTTTTTATAATGCCCATCCTAACAGATGTAAGGTGACATCCTGCTGTGATTTTAACCTGTATTTCCTTGATATTAGTGGGAATAATATTAAACAATTTTCATATATATGTTGACCATTTGTCTGCCTTCTTTTGAGAAATCTCTACATAGACACTGCTTATTTTTTATTTTTTTCCTTGCTATGGAATCAAGTTCCTCATAATTTTTGAAAATTAAACACTTACCAGATTTGTGCCTGACAAATATGTTCTTCCTTTGCATGACTGTCTCTTTACTCTGTGTATTATTTCCTTTTCTGTGCGGATCTTTTTATTTCATGTGATTATATTTACCTCTTGTTCTTTCTTTTATTACACGTGCTTCTGTGGAAATATCAGCAATTTATTGCCCAGAACAATGTCATGAACCTCTGTTTATATTGTCTTCTGTTAGTTTTCCAGTTTCCACACTCATTATTTAAATTTTACTACATGTTTGTAGATTTTCCATATGATGAAATACAAGAGTATAATATTTTTTTGTTTTTGCTGCATTTGGACATTGAATTTTTCAGTACCATTTATCAATGTGAGTTTCTTTCCCCATTGTATGTTCGTGATAGTTTTGTTGAAGATCAGTGACTACAGTTGTATGGGCTTACTTCTCTGATCTTTATTATATTCATTGGTCTAGATGAGTGGTTTTATGGAAGTATTAAATTTTAATTACTACAGGTTTCATAATATACTTGAAAACAACAATGTATCACGCCTCCAGCTTTGTTCATCTTGCTCAAAGTCACTTTCTTGTGATACTGTGAAACGAATCTCAGAACTTCAAATTGAGTATGTCATACTACTCTATCACCTTTTTAAATTTCGAATTAGGGTCTTACTAAGTTGCTATGTTACCTAGGTTGGGCTTGAACCTGCCAACCTTCCAGCTGAGGCTCACAGGGTGCTGGGAATATAGCTGTACACAAACATACCCAGCAAGTAAAATGGACAGTTCCACAACGTTAGTGCTTCTAACCCATGAATCTGGAAGATATTTCCTTTTACTTTTACCTCATTATCTAATTGTTAAGTAGTGGTTTCTTTAGATTTTCTATTTCTTCTTATAATTTCTTGCTAGGTTGTATGTTTCTAGCAAATTTTCCTGTTATCCAAAATTCTATATTCAATTACAGTGTTCTATGATTTTCAGTGCATAGATCTCTTAACTCCCAAGTTAAATGTATTACTAAGTATTTTATTATTTTTGATGCTATTTTACATGAGATGGTTTTCTTAATTTATATTTTGATAGTTCATTTTTATTTACAGAATCAGAATTGATTTTTTAAAATTTTTTGCTCCACAACTTCATAGAATTGATCTATTAACTTTAGTAGTTTTTTTTTTTTTTTTTTTTTTTTTTTTTTTTTTTTTTTTTTTTTTTTTTTTTTTTTTTTTTTTTTTTTTTTTTTTTTTTTTTTTTTTTTTTTTTTTTTTTTTTGCTTGTTTCCTTTAGAGTTTCCAAATAGAAATCATTCCATTTACCATAGAAGGAATTCTATTTCTTTCTTTGGACCTGTATGTCTTATTTATCTTGCTTAATATCACTGGCTAGTAATTCAAGAACTATATTGAATGAAAATGGAGAAAGTTTAAATACTTTTCTTTTTCTTGCTTTTATAGAAAAGCATTTAACTTTTAATCATTGAATGTGATTAGAGTTTGTCTTATATGACTTTATTAATTTGAGGTACATTTCCTAAAAATTTATTTTTTCATTTTTTATTGGAATAGCTTTTTGTTTTTCCTCTTCCCCATTGAAATGATTCTGTAAAGTTTTAAATTTGTTTATTGTTTTAATGCTACTTCTGTTAATATTCATTCTATTTTTTTATTCATTTGATTTCCATATGTTAAGGCATCATAGGAACAAATCCTACTTCATAATGGTATATGTTACTTTTAATGTAATGCTAAAATAAATTTATTAGAATTTCATGGAAGATTTTTAAACTATATTATTCAGGATATTGACATATAATTTTCTCTCTCATTTCATCTTTGATAGCCTTTAATATCACAGCGATGTGGTTCTTGTAAAAGAGGTTGGGATTTTTCACCACTTCAAATTTGGAAGATTTTGTGGAAGATTAGTATCAGTTCTTCTTTATTTAAATGTTTGGTAGAATTCAACAATGAAGCCATCACACTCTGAGCATTTTTTTTCCTTGGGATGTTTTTCACTACTGTAATGACCTCATTGTTCAGTAGTGGTTTGCTTAAATTTTCTATTTCTTCTTATACTTGCTGGCTAGGCAGTATGTTTCTAAGAAATTTCCAGTTTGTTGTGATTAAGTGCTCATAGTGGTCTCTTATGATCTTTTGTATCTCCAGCGTTGATGTCTACTCTTATATGTATAATGTGATTTTAGTTTCTTTTTTTCCTTAGTCTAGCTAAACATTTGATATTTTATTAACCACTACAGTAGGTCAAATCAGTGTAACTGATCAGGTCTATGTTTATTTTAATCATTATTCTAATCTCTATTTTATTTATCTCTGCTCTTTTCTTTACTATTTTCTTCTTTCTTGTATTTTGAGATTTTTTTTTCAATTTACTTCAGTTGCAGTGTAAGTTTGTATATTTGAAATCTTTATTTTGCTAAATTCGTGTATTTATTGGTGTAAACTTTCCTCTCGGAATTTTATGGCTACATCTCATTGGTTTGGCATGTATATTTCCATTTCCATTTGTCTAAAAGTTTTAAAATCATTCTCTTTTGATTTCTTCTTTATCCCATTACTTATCAAAGATTGTGTTACTGAATTTCTAAATATTTATAAAATTTTTAAATTGCCTTTTATTAGTTTATAGTTTTGCACTGTTGGTATAAAATACTTTATGTAATTAGAATCTTTTCAATTGTATTAAAAATTGTTTTGTATCCTAAAATAGTATTTATCTAAGGGAAAGTTTTGTGTATCCTGGAGAAGGATGAGTATTTTCTTTTTGGAATGGAATGCTCTGAATTTATCTGTTGGGTCTATGAATTCTGTAGTGTTGTCCAAGTTTCCTCTTTTCCTTTTTGATTTCCTGTCTGAATTATCTCTCCATTATTGCAAGTGAAATATTTAAGCCATTGTCTTAGTTACTTTTCACTCATTGCCGAGACAAAATACCTGCTGCCCAAAATTAGGGAAGGAAAGTTTTATTTCTTACAGTTTCTCAGGAGTTTCAGTCCATACTTAGCTGGCTCCAAGGCAGCATGGAGTGGGGGGGACTGCCATTCCTGGTGGTCACAAGCAGCAAAGTGTGCTGTCAAGAGAGAGAGGGCGTGTGTGAGAGAGGGCGGAAGTGAGCAAGAGGAAGACCCGCCTCATTTACATTGTATGTTGGTTCTGGGCAGGTGCAGCACTCACATTGCCAATACCCAAGCCAGACAACAAACCAATAACAAACCAATAACTCAGCCCCATCAAAAGTATATGAGGACTTCGGGGTCATAGTATTACCCAATACAGTCATTTAATAATTTTATCGCTGGTTACTTCTTTTTTGGTTCTATTAATATTTGCTACATATTTTAGATACTTCAACACTGGATGTTTATCACTGCTAAAGCATCTTAAGGAATTGACTAGTCTACAACTTTTTAATGATCTTTATCCCTTGGGACATCTTTTGATTCCATCTATTTTGGGTTGATAGACAGGTAGTCTTAATATCTTTCAGTTATTGTAATAACAATGTCTTTTTTCCATTCCATCTCTTTTAACCTCTATGTATGCTTAAGTATACTGTGAGTGTCTCATAGGCATTGCATAGTCGGATATTATTTCAGCTGCTATTGATCTGTTCTTGGAAATTTTAATGCACTTACCATTCAAGTAGTTATTGACAGGTAACAACTTGTTTCCTCTTTATTGTTCACAAATTTTTTTCATTTTTATTTATTTATTTATTAGTACTGGGAATTGAACTCAGAGTCTCCACTTACCAGTCAGGTGCTGTGCCACTGAGCTACATCCCTGGTCCAAAACATTTTTTTTTAGTTTCTTTCTTCTCATCATCACAGGGAATTGAGAAGTCTATGCCATAATATGTTTGTATGTCTTTCTCTCTGTGTTTTAAGTATCTACTGAAGGTTTCTTCTTTTGGGTCATCATGAGACTTAAATAAAATATTTAATGGTCATAAGTGCCTAGCTTAAATTGGTAATAACTTCATCACCAACAAATTACTACCCTCTAGCTTCTTCTTTCTGTACCTTTTAATATTTTTATGGCATACCTTGCACCATTTAAATGTATATGTGTTAAAATTATTGTAGACGTGTAATAATTTCATGTATTAACTTTTATACTGTATGTAGAAGTGATTTAAGCACTATCAGTACACTGTTCTGAATATTAGTTCATTATTACATTTATAGCTCTCTTAATTCATAGGTTTTCATGTTTTCTCTTAGTATCCAATTAATGAACTTCACGTATAATTTTTTGGAAGTTAGCTCTATTGATGAAAAAAATTATGATTTTTGTTTGAGAAAATCATTTTTATCTTTCCTTTGGTTATGAAGACAACTTTACTGAATACGAGTCTCTTGCTTAATTGAAATATTTGAAAGGCCAGGAGTTTGGCTCAGCAGTTTAAGCACCTGCCCTGGCATGTGCGAGATTGTGAGTTCAATCCCTGGTGCCGCAAAATAAATAAATAAATAAAATAAAATATTAGAAAACTTTTCAAATTGTCATCATGTTCTCCACAGGTCTGCAAGGTTTCTGCTAACAAATCAACAGATAGTCTTATAAGAGTTCCTTTATATGAGATGAGCTGTTTTGCTCTTATCCTTCTAAAGGTCTCATTTTGTTTCTGTTTTTTGCTTTTGAGCACTTCAGTTACAATGACAATTTTCAGTGAAAATCTCTACTTATTAATCTGTTTGTTATTGTTGAGTTTCAGGGATCTATATATTTAATTCCTTTTTCTGGTATGTCAAATTCTGCATCAGTATTTCTTTCTATAAGTTTTTGTCTCTTTTTTATTTCTGCTTATTGTCAAACTCTCATAATATATAAAATAGTTCATAAAATTGTGTCCCACAAGTCATAAATGCTTTCATTGCTAGATGTCAATCTTTTACCTTTGCATTCCTTTAGCTAGATAATTTCAAATGATGTCTTTTCAAACTCACTCATTCTTTTTTTTTCTGCTTAACTGATTCTGTTGCTAAATGTCTTTATGAAATTCTTCTGTTCAGTAACTGTGTGAAAGTCTAGAACAGAATTTCCAATTGACTCTTTTTATGGTTTATGCCTATATGTTGGGCTGCTATTTTTCAAGTATTATTATCATAATTACTTTAGTTAGATACAAAAAATATAGAGATCTGTTGATTTCTTAGCTCACTGAGGTGCTTCATGTTGATTAGTTTGAACTCTGTCATGTAGTTTTCATATTTCTATTTCTGTAGGATTGGTTGTTGGTGTCCCATTCTCTTTCATTTGTGGTCATATTAAATCTTTTTTTTTAAAGATCTTTGTAACATTACATTTATATATTCACATCTAAGGAAGCAGGCAGCTATCATTTTTTTTTAATTTTAAAAATAATAAAACCCAACCAAACAAAACAGAATAAAGCCAGTAAAAACAAAACAGTGAAAGTGGTATAGGACTTTGATGCAGGATAATAGGAAATTAACAATGGCTACCATAATCTGTCTTGTTATCTTCACAATAGTTGTCCATTCCATCAGACATAGTAAAATCAAATAAAACAAAACAGAATAAACCCAATCAAAGCAGAGCATTGAATAAAGCAAAACAATGAATCCAAACAAAACAGAGCAGTGAGAACAATATTGTGTTTCTAAAACAAGACATAAAAAAATCCACATATTTGCTATATTGCATACTGTCATCCTCCTAATAGATGCTCAGACTACTGGCCGTAGGCCTGCAAAGTCAATCAAACAATACAAGCATTCAGCTGTTTTTGTACCTCAGTTGCTATCAACTCAGCCTGTTCTCCGAACCAGACAGTTGCTTTGGGTGGGGGAGGTGGTGGGGCGGGTGCTTCTTGATTATCAGCCCACATGCCAGTTAGCTCACAGGAGGGGTAATCTGACTTCTCTCTTCCTGGGCCCCGCATGTCCCACATTGCTTACTGGAAGGGTGAATTAGCTTCTTCTTGATTTTTGATGTGCTCTTCTCAGACCCAGCACAACTTCTGCCAGTTCACAGGAGGGTCTTTCCAGTAAGCTGCACAAGCCATGTGGGGCCCATGAAGAGAGAAGCCAGATTGTACCTATCAGTTGTTACACACTAACTTTGACAGAGATGGAGCATCACTCATGGGCTTGCTGTTAGAGTCCACAGACAGATAGACTGTTGTCTGGGTCTGTGAGGGCAGGCTCTGAGCCTGAGTTCACTGGGGTGCATATAGCAGGTTTGGTAATTGGATCTGAAGCTACAAACCATCTGTTTGAGTCTTCAGGTGCTGACCTTTCAACAAGGTACACTGGGGTAGGTCTGATAATTGAGTACATGTGTGTAGACATGAATGTGGGTCTATTGAGGCCACTTTGAAACCAGCATCCACAGGAGCCCACCTAGTATAGGGACAAAGCTGGAGCCTGGGACATGCATGAAAGTTGGCCAGGGGCTGAGATGATCTTAGGCTTAGGTCTACAAAACTGGCCTTGTGAACTGGATCTATAGAGAACATGCTGGCATTAAAGTTGACTTGGAGCTTGATTCTATGGGTCTGACTTAGATTTTAGGATCACAAAAGAGAACTGATAGCCTGGGGCCAAAGGGGCTGATATGATGCTTGGGCAAAAGTGGTCACTACAGCTGGGAGGCTAGTCTGATGACAAGGTTTTGTGTAGAAGGCCTGGTGCAGTGGTCTCCAACAAAATCTTGTGTTTGCTTCACACTTCTTTACCCATGCAAGGTGCCTTTCTGATCCGGACCGCGGATCAGTCCGTGGGTTTCGCCTGGAGGAGAGACGGGATGGGGGATGGGGGCAGGGCAAGAGGAGAGAGAAAGGAAGACAAGACGAGCAATTCCGATCAAGTCTTCGTTTATTGGCGAAATGTTCAAGGTTTATATAGAAAGGGGAGTGGAAGCTGTCATCGTATGGGGGTGTGGACAGGCCGTCGTCATTTCCTGGCGGGACAGGGGAGGATCATGGGAAATGTAGGCTGATGCACCGGATGCCCACAGGCCAGAGAGGCGGGGCGGCAGCTGTGAAGCTTTGCCGCTCTCTACACCTTTCTACACAGTTCTTCCTGAGCTAGAATGAATGAGAAAAATGTCCTTCCTTTTGTAAAGTATCTTTTGCTCAATTTTTTCCACTTCACCCAGATGCTATAATCCCCTATTTGAATTCCTTTTCTCCTGTGAAGGTATTTTCTTCATGGATAGTTATGCAAATAATTGATGATTCTGTGAAAAGAAGAGTGTTAGAAAGTATTATTCTGCTTCCTCTGTGATGTCTAGCAATGCATCCACCTTCAAATCTAGACTCTAGTCACAGTGAAATACTTCTAAAATCTAAGTTGTCTCATTTAGTCTTGTTTAGCAAATTACACCCCCCTTATCTATCAGACAAGATTAGTATAATGAAATTTAGTGATAACTTTATTTATTCAAGGTACAATGCCTTGTAATTTCCCTGTGTTGCGTTATTCAATAATAAAAGCAATTTGTGAATGAGAAATTATTACTAACCCAAATTTACAAATGTGAACTGGAGTTCAAGTTCATTCAAATAGTATGCAGCAGATGGGCCTAAATAAGACTTATGAAGTTTGAAAGTTGAGAACCTGTCTGATTTACTGTGATGTGTTTCACAACACACCACTGAGAAATAGAAATGGAATTTCTAAAAATTATAAATGCATATGTACTTTGAAAATTAACAGTTACCATTCATTGCACCTCAGTATTCATGCTGTATGTTTGATACTTTATATTCTTTTTGTGTGTGTGTGTGTGTGTGGCACCAGGGATTGAATTCACAACCTCGCACCTGCCTGATAGGTGCGTAAGCTGCTGAGCCAAACTCCCAGCCCTGGTTTTTTGAGGCAGGGTTGCACTGTGTAGCTCAGGCTGGCCTTGTGCTTGCGTTGTAGCCCAACCCGGCCTAGAAATTACAACACTTCTCCTACCTCAGCCTCCCAAGTGCTGGGATTAAAGGCATGCGCCACCATGCCCGGCTATCCTGTTTAATTCTTAAAATAAATACTGATGTTGGTATGAAGCCCAGGAAAGCAAAATGATGGGCCCATAATCACCCAGTTATTAAGTAATTGTGTTAAAATTTCAATTAAAATATTCTTGAATGTACACTTTTTATGTCTTCAATTTTCTCACACTTTAACTACTTAAATAGTCATAACAATTATGGCTAAAGAAAAATTGAACTAAAATCCTTATATCATTCTTAATTATGTAGAATATGGAAGCATACAAATATATACACAAAATGAGGTCCCATTGTCTTAAATAGTTCATTTGAGTTTCTTTAGGCCTTACATGTCCTCACCTATGAATTGGTAATAATAACTACATAAATTTAATAAGTAAGTGGCATATCATATGTTTTAAGCTTTGTATGTCATGTGCATGTAGGATGTAGTTACGTAATTATTGTCAGGTTATCACAGAGTGTAGCAGGCATATTATCTGCTTCCTCTGTTGAAGGATTACCTATTCTAGAAAATGAATCTTGACTGAAAATAACCTTGGATGGAAACCAAAGTCAAGGATAGGCATTGAGTTTAAGATTAATACTTGTTATGGTTGATACACTGTGTCAACTTGAGAAGTTTAGAAGTTTTAACTGAGGGATTCAGCAGGGAGTCAGGGTTCTTACTTTGCAAATATCCTCATCCTGTGCAAGAGGGTACAGAGATTTTGTGAGTGCTATACCCACCCTAGGGGCTGGGGGTGGCCTGTGTATAATATAAGAGAAAAAAAGAGGCTTGCTTTTCCCCTTTTTGCTCTGACTGCTGCCTTGAAGTGTTGCCTCAGTGTCATCCCACCTTGCCTTGGAGCCAGCTGATTATGGACTGAACCCTCCAAAACTGTAAGATAGATTAACCTTTCCTGCCTTCATTTTGGGTGTCAGGTGTTTTGTCCAGCAACGAGAGAAAAGTAAAACAAACCAAGACTGTATTGTCCCTATTTTTAACTATGTACAAAATAAAGCAGAATATTTTAAAATACATGTAGAGTTTTGTTGTAGTCAGGGGATTGCAAGGAGAACAAGACAATACAGGACACATAATTTATAGTATTATTTTAAAATAGTTACCCAAAGAGTTAAATACAAGAAGTGCAGGAAATATGTCCACACACTAAAACACAAGAAATCCAGCTGATGTCCTAGATCCCACAGCAATGTCCTGAATGAGTTCAGGTGAAGACCTAGAGCCCATGACAATGACTCATGAAAGTCTGTCCCATGGATCTGTGCTGAGAGGGCCCAAAGGTCAATGGCGGAAGCCAGAAAGTCTGTGCAAGTGGGGTGAAGGAACTGTGCCAGTAGGCTGAGGATTCTGCACTGGAGCCAGGAAGCAATGCTCAAAGTAAGAACAAGAGCTTCCCCAAAAAGAACCACAGCCATCCTCAGTGACAACAAGGTCCCGAGCGCCTCTGATGACGACAGCAGCCGAGTTCATACCAGGAAACCAGTGTGACAAGCTTCTCCTGGAGATTGAACAGCACATGTCTTTCCCTCCAGAGCTAGGAAGCCATGCTCAAAGTAAGGACCAGAGCTCCCGCATGGTGAACCACAGCCATTCTCAGCAACAACAAAGGCCTGAACTCCTCTGACAATGAGAACAGTCATGTTCATATCAGGAAAGAAGCTCACCAAGCTCCTCCAGGAGAACTCACAGCAACAGGAGAACCAGCAGCACCCAGGAAAACCAACAACAACTCTTCCTCTCCAAGTCTCCTTTTTATGCTGGCAACAATTCTCAGGTGGGCCATCCATGCTCAGCACCACGCTGATTAGGTTCAGCTATTACAGTTTCAGGTATTACAAGTTGGCCACCAGTTTTCAACCCACTACAACTTTTAAAATCGAGCACAATTTTCCATTGTATATATTCTTAAATGTTTACATTCAGGATTTTTTAAAAAAATCATTGTTTAGCAAATGATAATGATGGTAACTGACATCAATTTCATTGCTAAACATTTGAAGGGAAAATGGATAGCAACATACACCATAGTAGGCTGTGTACAAATGAAAGTATCTGGGATATATACCTGAACCCTTCTTTTAGGTTTATTTTTTCTAAAACATTGATATTTTAAATAGTTTTGCCTTTCTTGATGAATTATGGGTTGTGTTCTGTTCTAGCACCCTTTAATTTTAGATATCTGAGGACTACAATTCATTCTTGGGTCTGTTTCTTGTCATTTTTACATGGAAATATTTTCATAACCAGATGCTTGAGTAGAGTAAGTCTTCCCAGTCAGACAACATATTGTTTTATTTGTGCTACTGCTGACTTACTCTATTCTTCACGGAGAAACCTTGGGTCTTCCCTCTTTCTCTTTAACATACTTTGATTCGTCTGAGACCTATCTCTATTTTCATTGATTCTGCAATCTCCCAGTCATGTCATGCCATTCACATTTTGCTTAGAACTCTGAATTACTTCTGTAATTTTTCCATCATTGTTGATAGGTTACACTATATGCACTAGAGATTTTTTTTGTTTATTGCTATGACCTTAAATCCAAGAAAGTGGATGCTGATAAGATTTCACTAAAGAAGTTGTGAATACCATGAATAAGTTATCTGCTTAAAATAAGTCACTCACATATTTATTCTCTCTGAAACATGTCACCTCTACAGGTAGTGACAATATAGGTGAGCTAGTAAACATAAAAATTCAACACTTAAATGAGATCTTTGGGATTTATCAGGGGAGATAGAATGTTTCCCACAAGGCCACTGTCACTGTCTTAATGAAAGGAAAGAGTGAAACAAGGACTCAAAGCAGCTGAATGGGAGCCTGGTCTCTGCTTGCTACTCCTGCCATGGCAGGAACATACATTCATTACGGCCATTTCTATATTTAGCCTCCCTTCTAATTTAGGTTCATGTGTTGGGTATTACACCTGCCAATTTAGGCTGTATTCACTGCTGATACATATTTCTAAATGTATGCAGTAAATTTAAATGAGTAAGATGCCTTGCTGAGTGGAAAATCTGGAGTATGATGTCCTGAAAGCAGATCATTATGACCATTATATGCAAATAAAAGATAACTTTAAAGCTATTAATATGAATAATATGTTTTAGCATCATTAAAGATAGATTTAGATGTTTAGCATTTTCTCACATAACGGTCTATTCCTTTTGGTACAGGAAGATTCTTAATAAAAATGATTAATGAGGTAAACAGCGTTTTTGTACTTTTTTTTCTCTTTCTGAAATCACATCTCTTCTAAAAATGGAGACTTTGATATAAATTAAAGTAAACTCCTTGATCTGACCAAAAAAGACCAAACAAGTGCATTGAGCAAGATATGATCTTAAATGTTGATGGTATCTGAGACTTGTAGAAAAATTTTTTTGTAAACCTGCCAAGAGATAAAATTAACCCTCTTTTATATGAGCAGTTTTTCAGCTGATAAGCCTATCCTGAAATATATATGACTTGGGTTTACATAAAAAATGAATAAAGCAGTAAAATGGAAGAGACCAAAAAAAGGCTTCCTTTTTAGCTTACAGTTCTATAGAACAGCGGGTAAACGATGAATTGATTCTTTCCCCAACAGTCTACACTCTGTTCAACTGAGGCAGAATTCTTTTATTACCAGTGACTCCTTCCACATTACTTTCCCAGTGTATACCGATGCCTGAATATGTGGTCTAAGATTTCTTTCCTCCTATCAACAGACAGATGACCCAAAGAAGGAGAAAATAATCCTAGATAAAACAAGATTTTCCCATCCTAAGCACTGTTAATAGTCTACCTGCATGGTGACTTCCTATGACCCTGACCTTCTGGCAATGCCTTTCTCTTTTGGAAAGGGCTGAACCATGCAACCATGAGGAGACTGTGAACATACGGGCTATGACTTGTAAGGCGAGCACTTGAACAACAGTACAGTTTATTTCTTGCTCTCTTGGTTCCCTCTCCATGGAGAAAGCCAAGCACCATGCCATAGAAACACCAGAACAGTGCTGTGTTTTCTAAAGTAAAGAAATAAAGTCTCTTCCCCACAGAAATATGAATGACTCATGTTGAGTATGGACACTCCAGCTCCAGTCAAACTTTAAGATAACTGCAGAGACCTGGCTGCCATCTTTACAGTAATAACATGTGTGTGCTTAAACTGGAAGTACGTAGATAAATTTACGGATTTCTGACTACCAGAAACAATGACACAATAAATGTGTCTTCAAAGCCACTGAACTTATGATAACTTTTTACTTCTCACTGGACAACTGATGAAAGAGATGACAAATCCATTTGCATAACACCTTTGCTTGCTAAATGTTAAAATCTGCTCCTTTTGAAAAAAAGCCCATAACTGCTATTATTTATTACCCTGTAATTGTTTGTATGTAGAGCTACCTTCACAAGTCTCAGGTGTTCAGCAGTGGGGCTTTTGGACAGTGACTGGGTCATGAGGACTCAAGAGTGCGTTAATCCATTGAGGACTTCATAGCTGAATGTGGGGTAAGGAGGTGGGGCCTGGTTGGAAGACCTGGGTCCCTGGGCGTGTGACCTGGAAGGATTCGTGTCCCTGTCTCCTCCGTAGGCTCTCTCTGCTTCCTGGCTGCCACAGGTTGTGTAGTTTTCCTCAGCCATGTCCTTCCATTACATGCCTCCTGCCTTGGAGCCAGTCAACTGTGGACTACACCACAAGCTAAAATAAACCTGTTCTTTAAATTGTGAGTGTCAGGTATTGTGTCTCAGACAGGAAGGTAACTACTATACACTCATCGTTGGCAAATCAGAAAAAAAAGTGAGGTTCTTTGAGGGCTCTTTAGACATCTATTTTATAAATGGCAGAGTGAGAATTCAGATCCATATCTGGAGCATACCAAAATTAGTTATGGTTCCAATAGATTTTGTTGAGAGTTTCACTATTCAGGGATCAATTCCAGCTGCTTATATAGAGTAACAAGCATCCTGCCCAAATGTCCACATTCAGTTTCTGTGTTCTTTTTGAGATCCTACTGGAAGGAGAAATGGGGGCAATTTTCTGACTGCATTGGAGCCTGAGATGCATTATCGGACATGCTCTGCTTTTCCAGTGTCTCTCTGAATACAAATGTCCATGTGTCCAGATGTCCTGAATCCATCCTGCAGATAAACTACATCTGAAGAGTAACCAATGTGAGGAAAAGAAAGGCTGTGCAAAATTATAACTCTTTTCATTAACTGGAGACTATGCTGAAGGTACAAGCTAGTTCCATAATCCTGGCTAGCAAAGGGCTAAGACATTTGTTGCAATGTCACTGTGCTCAAGTTCTTATTCTGCTCAGGTCTATTGCTTCACTTCCTGGATGTCAATGTATTTGTTAAGAGTCCTTAGCAAGCTTCCTGTGTACAGTCCTTAGCATCCTATGTGCAAAGTCTAATGTGACAGTATTTTGGGTAACACCCAGTACTTGTTATCTTGAGTTCTTTTTGTCTGTCTGTCTGTCTTTCTGTCTTTCTTCTTTCTTTCTTTCCTTTTCTTTTCTTTTTTTTAATTTTCAATGTGACAGAGCTGATCTAATTGCTTCTAAGACAGTGATTCTCACAGTACGGTCCTGACACCAGTAGAAGTAGTGTTTTCTGGGAAAATGATGCACACAGAAATAAAAATTATCTGCTGACTCCAGCTAAGGTATCCTGAACTAGAATCTTGGGGAACTGAGCCCCACAATATGTGTTTTAATATCACGTGGGTGATTGTGACACACAAAAAGTTTGAGGCCATTGCTCTAAATTTTATTAAAGTTTTTAGACATCTGCACTTTGAGTTGCTCTCATGATGATAACTTTTGGATGGTTGTTCCTGAATGTTCCTTTGATTGGATGCCATGTAGTTTTCATTCTAAACACTGTCAACTAAGATACCAAATAATTGATAAATGCAGGTGTGACACTAGGTTCTAAATTTTCTCAATGCTGCAGAAAGTAGAAGTGTACTTCAGCAGACTAGTGGCACAAAGAGCTATAAACTTTGGGAGTTAACAAAGCTACATTTTACTCTTTATTTTATTTTTTCATGATGGTAGGGATCAAACCCAGGGACTTACACAAGCTAGCTAAGCTCTCTTCCACTGGGGAACGAACTGTATTTCTAGTCTTGTAATCAATATTTCGACTACAGTTTTACCCTTGTCATTCTCTCTTACTGTGATGGACTGTAATCTCAACAAAATGTGAGTTAAATAAACCTTTCTTCATTTAACTTGTGGGAGTTGGGCATTTTGTTTCAGCAAGGAGAAAAGTAACTAAGACAGTGACCATTCAAATATCCTTCTACTACCTCGTCTATAGTTTTCTTATTTGCATGAGTTTATGATTTCATACACTGCCTGCTTTAAAGAGATTTAGAGAACAAGTGACATAATTTGAAATATAGAAAGAGCTTGTGATCACATATCTTTTATATATGGACTGGCAATTGGTATTTCTAATACATAAAGAAAACATTGTAAGTATATTTGACTCTAACACTGGTAAGCAGAGTCACCATAATCAGTCATCTACTTATTTGTGTGCAGTGTGACAGAGCATTCATATGCCACAAGTCACATGAATGAGTTTATTACTGACAGATGAGCAGCAAACCACAAAAGCCCCCAAGGACCCACTGTAAGCTGGGCCCTCAAAACCCAGGATCATTCCTTGAAGTGATTGGAGTCGTAACTGTACTGTCTCATTCACTCCACCAATGGATCCAATGAGGGGCAGCCCACCCTGTGTTCAGCACTCCGCAGTGCGAAACTCTGAAGGGTATCCTGCTTCCAGGGGAAAGAGGAGCACAACCCAGCCTCTTCTGAGTAATACAGGTCTGTCTCAAAATGTCACCTTCTCCAGGAGAGAAAGGAGCAAGGCTTTGGTGGTTCAGGCAGTTCCTTTCTACCTCCCTTAGGAATGTGGATTCTCAGGACATCCTATACTTACTCTGGAGAACTGTAAGAAAGGAAAAGCAGGAGAACTAGGTGAGTCCACAGCCACTGGGAGAATTGTTCCATCCTTGCATGGATTGATTACTTATTATGGATCAGGTTTGTAACATATAAAATAGCATATTTACTTCATGGTAGAGAGGGCATATCTTACGGAGAAGGGAAATTTGTCCCGAACATAATGAAAGTCAGATTATTGTTTCAACACAAGTAGCCTTTTTTCAGTCATAATCAAGTCACTATACTTTAATGTCTTCTTCTAAAATCTAAGAAATTTTAGAATTTATTGATAATAATAAACAATAGTATGAATACTGTGTAATAAGATTACACATACTTACATAAATACCTGGTATAACCTCAACTATATAAAGGCATGTGTGTGCATGTATGTGTGTATTTGGGGGCATGTATGTCTGTGTGTGTTTAATACAACCATATGAGAGTTTGTTTGTGATGTTAATATAAATTTATGGATGAAATGAATAAATCTAGGGCATGAAAACTGAAACAACTTACCCAAGGTCACAAAGCTTTCTGGAAAGAAGAATTTAGACTGAAACTTCAGGATTAATACAGTAGAGATTCTGGAGATAGCCACTGTGCAATATTGCCTTTCAAACTAAAATAATGGATTGTTAATTTTATCTGAAATAAAAATGCAGAATTCAGCACTTTATTGTTTTAAAATGAACAGTAATCCAGGCTTCATTCAGAAAGAAAATTCTTCTGTTGAACTTTTCTTTGGGTCACCCCTCTGGCTGCCATCGTCTGGGGTTTGGGCTCCAAATAGATTATTCAAGATGACCGCTGTTTATTTGTGGTACTTGGCTGAAGCCCCAAGAGCCCACATCTGCAGGACTTTTAAGGTCAAGTCTCATAAGTGAAATATCACAGTCCCCCTCTTCTGTTGGAAGCAGTTGATAAGATATGCCATCAAACACTGAAGATCTTATAGTCTGAGTTGAGAATACATAGGTTGAAAAGTAACTACAGTGCAGTGAGTCTGGATATGATGCAGGGAAATGTTGGGATGATAAAAGCCTGGGGATTTCATGTAAGGACACAGCAGGGAAAGGAGGAATGAAACAAAACCACGTGTGTGCTTATTTGTGCACACACAGGATTTGGGAGGGTATCCTTTCAGGAAAATGATGGTCGGGGTTGCTGCAGGAGACGTGGCTGGAGAAAAACTCAGTCTCATAAGGCTGCTCACTGTCAAGCAGAAGAATTGGACTCTGCCTCAGAGACAGCGGGTGGACAGCCCAAAGTTTAATCAGTGCTGAAATCTTGTGACATTTCTGCTTTAGAAAGATTACTCTGGAAATCATGAATAAGAGAGATCTGAGAGCCGCAAAATCTTGCCTACCCTGGGGACAACCCAAGGGCATCGTAGAGCTCTGACAGCACATGTTTCTGTTGTCCTTTACATCAGATTCTCATTTTGAAGTGGTGTCCAGTTTAATATCATTAAGCTTCACTCATTCGCAGTTTAAACATCTCCCAGCTGGAAATGCCTACATATTTTAAGGGTGGGCTATTTGATTTCCTTCTTTTGAGTCCCTAATAAAATAAAATATAAATGGTTCCTAACCTGTGCCTCTAGCAGTCCTGCTTTACAAACCAATCTCAATTTAAACTATTAGATCAAGCCAGCTTCTGCTCACAGGCTAATTTTCAACTGAAGGATGAATCTAAAAATTTGGACACTATAGGAAAAATCCCTATTTAAGTGTAAATTTTCCATTAGTAGCCCCATGTATTCTATCACTCTTAATGTTGCATTCCTATACTTTATAGTGAACAATTATCAGTAATGTAATTATCATTGTTTGTAATTGAATATTTATCAAATATTTATTTATACTTTATTCTCACTACCAGACTGGCAGCACCCGGATAACAAACTATGCCTTTTGCTTTTATTTCCTCACATTGTTTAGCAGTGAGCATGCCCAAAAATATAAGTAAATATAGGAATTTATCTCATGTTGTTCAAGTTCTTTCCCTCCAGAAAAGCTAGAGGATTGCCATCCAGATCAGTGTTGCAAAAGTTAAGCCACACAGTGGTGAGATGGAGGTCCGAACTTCAAATACATTAGGACTCAGATTTGCATTTTCAGAGATGTTCATGCAGCCTCAGACAACATGCCTTAGTTTCCCAGGGTGACCATGACAAATTGCTAAAACAGGAATGGATTAAAATGACAGAAATCTATTGTCTTGTGGAGCTGGAGGTCAAAGGTACAAAATCAAGAACAGGTAAGGACATAGTCCCTACAGCGTATGTAGGAGACAATGCCTCCTGCTCCTCCCAGCTTTGGGCTGCGTTTGGCCTTCCTTCTCCATAAGAGCAGAACTGCAAACTCTTCCTCTGTTTTCGCTTGGCCTTTGTCCTTGTCGCTCTGAATCTTTTCTTATTTTGTCTCAGTGAAGTTAGGGTCCACTCGGTAAGATATTATTTCATTATGTACTTTAACTGTGTCTTCAAATACAGATTTCTGTATAAAGTCACATTTACAGGATCAGGGAATGGACTTGGAAAAATTGTTTTTGAAGATACAATGTAATCTATTATATTTTGGGAACTGCCATAGCAAAATATCAGAGACTGGGGGGCTTCAACAGTATCAATGATTCTAGAGGTTGTGAGTCTCCAGAGAAAATGTATCTCACTTCTGGAAATCAGGAGGAAATAGCTCTGCCTGTGCAATCATTTTTCCTTTTTCTTGTAATGTGCAGAACTTAAACTAGATCACCAACTGGATTGGCTTGGGAGTTGCCTAGAAAACCAGTAATGCATACATCTGGTTGTCTCTGGTTGGGTCATATGAACTTGGTATCTGTATCTGGTCTACACACCTTCCATTCTAGCTCTATTTCTCTGCTCTCCTTCCTGGTCACAATGAACTTAGCATAACTGTCCTGCCACATCTCTTCACTGTGATATTCCTTCCTTGAAACCAAACAGCCATAGACTGAGTGCTCTGAAACCATTAGTGAAATAAACTTGTCTTTTAATTTGTGGCTGTGGGGTAATTTGTCCCACAAATGGCAAAGCTGACTAATACAGAAACTTGTCCCAGAGCCAAGTTGGTTAGGGGGTTGGGGTTCTCTAGAGGAACATCTATTGATTAGGTAAAGTTTTAGGGTAGAAACAGAAGTAGAAGAGACCTCACTGACCATCTGCATACTGGAGAGGCAGAGGACTTGTTTGCTGCTTAGTCCCAGAAGTTTTAATCTGAAGTATAAGAGAGTTTCAAGACACAGCACCAATTTGAGATTAGAGGTCCTGGAAGCTCCCAGCAGAGTCACCAGAATGCAGTGGAAGGCTGAAAAAAATGGAGTCTGATGTCTAAAGGAAACAGCAGCAAATACATTCCTACTCAACTAGAACAGAGCATTCAAACATTCCAGCAGACCTCCTGTTTCTTCCCCTTTCGTTCTACCCAGGATGCCCCTTGAATGTGGTGCCCACAATCAGTGTGGGTCCTCTTCCTCATGATTTGCTGGCCTACATGCCAAGCATCTTGGGAAACACCCATGAACACACACAGAAGTGTGCTTTGTGATCTGTGAGAAATTTCTTCTTCAAGCCAAATTGATTGATCAAGATTATGCTAGCATATGTATGTATCCATGTATCTTTACTGGTTTATCTTGCAGAACCACACAAATCTGATAATCTTCTTTCATTTTGTCCAATCATGTTATCTTCAGTTTAAACTGATAACATTTCTACTCCAGGAGCCAGTATCCATTCCTGGCCACCGAAGAAAGAGACACCTGATTGGACTCCAGAGTCACACTCACACTGTTCTGTCCATTCAGTGATTCTCTAGCCTTTCTCTCCACAACATCTCTCCTCTCCTGTCCTTTCTTCTCCCCACCCCACCCCTTCCTCTTTCTCTCTTTCTCAGTCTTGCTCACTCACTCTCAATTTACTAAGAATTTGCCACATATTCAGGTTTTGGTTCCCTTGTTTCTCAACACTTCCATCTATTTATCTCTGTTACCCACGTTTTACTAGAATTAGAAAGAAGTAACTAGCCTGATCTCTCAATATTTTGCTAAGAAATGTCATCACCTAAATACCAAAGTTTACTACTTCTTATCCTTGCTTTCTATACAACACTAGGACACAACTGAAGGAACTGTTTACCATTTTATAAAAAAAAAATTATACATTCCTTATTAACATCTAAGTCCTTGAGTTTTCCTGTCAGTATTCCTACCAACAATCTCTTCAAGATAAGATAGTCTTCTTCTATCATACACCTCAAATGTTTTCCACCTTTTATCCATTACCAGCTTGAAAAACACTTCTACATTTTTAATTTCTTGTTATAGAAGCACCCCACTTGTCAGTCTGCTTTGGCTGCCATAACAAAATGACACAGACTTTAAACGGAAGAAATTGATTGCCATACCGTTCTGGAGATTAGAATCCCAGATCATACTGCTGACAGTTTGTTTCCTTTGGAGTCTCTTCTTGGCTTGCATATGAATGCCATCCTTACCCCTTTTTACAGGGTTGTGACTCTGTGCACACCTCAAGTCTCTGTGTATTTGCATACAACTTTCTTCATCGTGCAATTACACCATTTGTGCTGGGTTAGGGCCTATGTATATAACAACAATTAAACTTAATAAGTTATTTAAATGCTGTTGTGAATTAAAAACTGGTCAATTTAATACCAGCTGAAATGAACCAACATAGTCCTTAGTGTAGATGGCCTACATGAGGAAAGTTGCCAACATAAAAAGATGTGGAGAGAAAGAGCATAGTGCTGTGGGTCCTTCTAAATGTTGTTGTTGTTTGGAGTTGTGGGTTCTCCCGGAGGAGCTTGTCATGCTGGCTCCTGTGATATGAATTCAGCTATTATCATAAGAGGAGCTCAGGACCTTGCCACTGAGAATGGCTATGGCTCACTTTGGGGGTAGTATTGGTCCTCACATTGAGCATTGCTCCCTGGCTCCAGAGGGAAAGATGTGTGCTGTTCAATCTCCAGGAGAAGCCGTCATGCTGGCTTCCTGATGAAATCAGCTCTTCTCATTGTTGGAGCAGCTCAGTTCCTCACTGTTGCTGAGGATGGCTGTGGTACTTTTCAGGGGATCCCTGTTCCATATTTTGAACATTGTTTCTTGCCTCCAGTGTGGAGTCCTCAATCCACTGGTGTAGACTTTCTAGCTTCCACTGCTGACCTTTGGTTTTCACAGCACAGATCCATAAAACATACTTGCATGAATCATTGTCATGGGCTCTAGGACTCCAGCGGGGCTCGTGGGAGGCATTGTCATGGGCTGTAGGTCTTCAGCTGGACTCATGCAGAACATTGCTGAGGGATCCAGGACTTTGGCTGGATTTTCTAGGTCTTTAGTGTTGTGGACAGATTTTCTGCACTTTCTTGTATTTAACTCTGGATGACCATTATAAATAATAGAATAAATTCTGTGTCCTGTATGTAATTGTTCTTCTTGCAACCCCTGACTACAACAAATGCCCTAAGTCTAAATGCAGTCACTTCCTGAGACATTGAGAGCTGAAACTTCAAGTACTAATTGAATGGAGGCACTCATTTCAACCTATGAGATTTACACAATGTATATATACAGCAGAGTTAAATATAAAAAAAAATTCTGTACATTACCATGGTTATTGAGTGATAACCATTGTCACGCGATTCTCTCAAATAATTATCAGCAACCCAATGACTTTGTATGAGAAGCTCCACTGGTTTTATTTTTGAAGAAGTCCCACTCAATTATGCTTAGGTCTTTCCACGGTCCTTTAGAATCATGGCACCTGACACTGTAGTCTACTGGTCATTGTCTCCAGAGAGAAACCCCAACAACACTGTGGATTTGTATAATAAACCATGCGTTCATGGTATGAAAGAGAGATTCTCCTCTTACACACACAGGACATAAAAGAATCTTCAACAAGATGAACTTCTCCATCTTGTGCTGTCACATACTTGTTCAGTGAACACCAACAATGAGTTAGGCCCTATTGTCACCAAGGAAGGTGCATTGTGCTCCCAGCTGGTTCAGCAACACGAGTTCTGTGCTCCAGGCTAGCTCCCATTATAGGAGGGTATGAATGTAAGAGACCAATTCAGTGAATAATAAGGGTTTTCAGTTCTTCTAGTGATAGCACAGAGAATAAACTTAGCTGGAGTAGAGGAAAAATAAAGGAGTTATTTCACATTGAGTGCTTATAGAGACTGTTTCAGGAAGACACTTGAATTAAGATTTAAGGGAAAAAAAGAAATAATCATAGAGAAAAATGAATGAAATCTTATATGAAAAGGACAATAAGCACAAAGGTCTTGTGACAGGAAAGTCACTCCTTGCTCTAGTTCTTTTATTATTTTTAAATTTGTATGATTACAGCAAGGTGACTGAAGAGGGGAGCTGGTTATTTTAAACACAAGGCTGTATATTACATGTGAAAAAAAATTGAAGAATTTTGTGCCAAAGAATGATAAATTCTAAAATGTATTTTCAAAGGAATCTCAGATAACTGTGTGGACAATGATGAGTTCTAGCTCAGGACAATGAGAAAACTTGTCATAGCTAATGTCTCTTAACTACTGCAACTAAAATTACACAAAACACAAGAAAACTACTGAATACTCTGAAAAGTAAACCAAGCAGAAAAAATGTAGAGGGCAATCAAAGTGAAAAATAAAAACAGCCAAGTAGAGGTAAAATTGCTTTTTATTTTCTTTGCTTGTGTGCCTTAGTCAAAGAGCCACCCAAAGTCTCAGCACTCTTCAGCCTTACCAGGGGCAGCCTGCAGAGAAAGAGGAAGGGAGGGAAACAGTTTTCAAAAAGTAATGACAAGAACAAAACTGCACAACTATCATAAGTGATCTAAATTTGAGGATCTAAATTTGATCCTAAAGATGATAATTTAAAGAAAGCGATGCAGAAGCACATCATAATCAGCAGTTACACAATTAAAAGAAAATTGTTGGAAACAACTAGAGAAATAGGACACTGTATATATAGTAGAGCAATGTTTCAAGCACACAGATTCTTAGCAGGCTCTATAAGAAAACAAAGTAGCAGAAAATATTTTATTGTTACAAAAGAAAACCAGAATCCCATATTCCCTTGGAAATTCCATCCAGGGCTGATCACAATATAAAGGCATAAAGGACAATTTAGAAAACTGAATTCCAGTAGAATGATGTGAAAAAATATACTGAAATAATTCCTTTAAGTTGAAGGAAAATTATACCAGAGGGAAATATAGAATTTCAGAATAGAAAAGACAAAATAACAGACATTATAACCATGCAAGTCTATTGCTCTACTTATAAATCTTTAAATGATGCATAATTTTAGAAAGCAAAAGTTGATAACATTGCTTGGTAGGACATCTAATGTTGGTGTGATTCATTTGAGACAATAACATAAATGTCAGTGATGAAGGATGAAGTTACTGATATGTTTGCAAGATTTATTTCTTGAGATGGTAAAATAAAGACTGTATGTAAAATATGAAACTAAAGCAGATGCATTGAAAAAATGTAACCAAAGTAACCAATAATCTGTTTAAAGGAGGAAGACCCAAATAAACGATAGCCTGAATGAATGGACCGTTTGAACTTCTGAGATATTTCTATTTATTTTAGTTGTCTTTCACTGGGTGTTTTATTCTGGAGGTGCCTAAAGTTTTGAGTTCTTTATGTATTCTAGATAATGGTTCTTTGTTCAAAGTATAGAAGACATTTTTCTTCCAATTCTGTAGTTTGTTTCTTCAGTTTCTTGGCGGTTTTCTTTGCTGAACACATAAATACATGAAAAAAAAGTTCAACATTGTTGGTTATTAGAGAAAATACAACTTAAAACAACACATATTTTGTCTTACTCCACAAAGAATGGCAATCATCAAGAAATCAGATAGTAACAAATACTACAAAGCTGTGATGAAAAAGGAACCCTGGAAAATTGTTAGTGGGAATGCAAACTACTGCAACTACCATGGAGATCCGTATGGTTGTACTATGAAAAGACAATATTGTGTTAAACAATTCAGACACAAACTTAAATACCGGATGATTTCTCTTCTATGAGAAATTCAAATTCTATAAATGAAGAGCAAAATAAAAGACATAGAAAAAGCAAACAGAGACACAGATCTTTTGTAAATGGGAATGAGACCAAGAGATGGAGAGAATGGGAGTGGGGAGGTAAATGGGATCATAGGAAGAATTCAGTTGTGTCTCATGCATGCACCAAATGCAATGAAATAGTTATTATGTGTCATGAACGTGTACTAATGCAAAGAAAACACAAGAGTTTGAAACAAGTATGCACACTGTGGCATAATTTTATATATTTCATAACTATAAATCATTATCTTAAATAGATCAGTTTATAAAAAATACAGAGCTCACTAAGAAGAAAAAGATAAAGTAATCTTGTGTCTAGTAATGAATTTGAATCCTGGTTAATAACATCAAAAAGAAAAATACAAGGTTCATTAGCTTAACTTTGGATTCATGCCAAACAGTTTAGAAACAAATAACTAAAAGTCTTCTAGAACATAAAATAAGTACATTCATTTTAATTTCATTTTTTAAAATTGAGAATGATTCTAACAAGAGTCAAACATGAAAGAATGTATCAATAATCCTTATGAAGACAGTTGTATCATAGGAATGTAAAAAACAATATTACTCAATAATATAGATGTATAAAATGCATGGTTATGAAGTAAAATTCATTTTAAGAATGCAGAGCAGATTCAGTACTTGAAAATCAATTAATATAATTCATTATAATAGCAGCTACAGATGTCTCATTTGTAGCAGAGAAAATGCTTGAAAATTTTCTTTTTATTTATTTATTTATTTAGGTACCAGGAATCAAACTTCCAACCTTACATTTGGAAGGCAGAAATTGTGCCACTGAGCTACATCCCCAGCTGCAAGTTTTCTACATTTGTTCATTGTGAAAATCATTAGCAACAAGACAAAGAGTGAAACACCAATAACCTGATGCATAAAGTGAGTGACTGGGTAGCCCTTCCCTAAGTCTCTAATGAAAACATTCACTTCAAATTATTCTATTTCAAATCATATTGAAAGTCATCACACTGCAAAAAGATAATTTATCAATCAATAACGTATGTTAGGAAACAATCTATTTATTCCTACATGTAGAATCGCAAAAAGCAAATTAAAAAGTTTAACTAATAGACATATTTAACAAAAGTTTAGTGTACGAGGTTCACAAAAATAATTGCATTGCACATACTATTTATAGTTAAAAATTGAAATTTTAAAATACACCAGTAGTAACTGTCTTACTTTTCCACTACCACGACAAATACATTGGTACAGCAATTTAAAAAGTGGAAAGTTCTTTTTTCTTTTTCTTTACACTTTTGGGGGTTTCAGTCTATGAGCAAGTAGCCCCATAGTTTGGGCCCTGTGTCAGCTCTGTACATGCCGGTAGATGCTCATGGCAGAGAAGATTCTGTCAACCCGTAACTGGGTGAGAAGACAGAGGGAAAGAGACCAGAGTCCTTGATTGTTTTCAAGGGCTCATCTGACTTCATCTGGAAGTAGTAACACCTAACTATTGCTCTCCAAGCTGGGGACAGAAGCCCAAGCTTCTTATAGTTAAAGGGCTTCAACCAGGGCCTGAAGAACAGATTATATGATCACTACATGGAAAGCAGAAGTGTACCAGAATCTTCCTTTCCTTCCCAAATTTGTGTTTCTTCTTCATAAGGAAAAAACATTCAAGCAATGTATATATAAAACTTTGTAAAGGGTAACGTGCCGTGTAACTTTCAAGTTCAATATTCTCAACTTTTTGTGTTGGGGAATGACCACAGAGCCCTCAAAATAAGCTGCATCTCAAAATGGTTCTAGAAACTTTTTGTTGAGACAGAAGCTTACAATCCTTATACTTCAGTCTCCCAGAGTGCTGAGTTTGCAGCCTTGTGCCACTAGGCTGGACTCAACTCCACTATTGCTGTTTCAGAGTGTATCATTCCCTCAATCCATGTATGCGTGTGTCCTGTTAAACCTAGGTTTCCAAAACAATGTTTGTAACAGTGCAGTATGCCCTGAGACTAAAATAAAAAGCCACAACTATGTACAGCTCTGATATGATATTAGCGTTGTGGTGCATTTAGTTGTTAATGGTCAGTGGGATGGTTCGGGAGCAAGACAGGGGGTGAAAGGAAGGGAAGGATTCGTCTAGGACTCAGTTGATCCATGTTTTGGATTTATTTCTTCCATTACTGAACAAGTGAACTCAGCAACGCTCCTTCTTTTAGTGCTCAGATTCACCTCCAATTTAGGGTGGTGAGGAGTAGGACTTACAGAACAGTTGCAAGTACCCTAAGAAGAACACAGTAAATCCACATGATAAACACAACACAGGGAAGGGCAGGCGGCACCATTATCAATCATTGGCAGGGTTTCCCAATAGCTGCATCCGGGGCCTATTTTTTTTGGTGACGGGATGGTGAGACAGGGTCTTGCTAAGTTATTGAGTTGCCCAAGCTGGGCTCAAACTCATGATCCTTTAGCACCAGCCTCCCATCCTCCAAGAGTGCTGAGATATTTATGCACCACCACTCTTGGCTCAGTAATGTGCATTTGGGAAAGGAACCCAGCACAACTGGCACAGCCTGCACCATGCTGGAGTGAGACTCTGTCTGACCCTGGCCAGTGTCAGGTTACTGAGGGAGAAAAGGTAATGGGGACTGTTTCAAACTCAGTCTGGTATTTTGGCTGGCTATGATTCACATTAGGCAGAGAAGTTTCTACAGAGAAGCCAGTTGTATTAATGAAAATAACTGTGATGACCCTGGAGTAACTGCTGGGTTAATTATGTGTTCACGTTGTTCATTAATGAATGATTAAAATCAGTTTGTGGGTGTAAACTCATATAAATCATCACTATGTGTTACATACTATTTGTCTTAGATATCTTTCTTATTGCTGGGACAAAATATCCAACAGCCATAGTTTAAATTGTGAAAAGGATGATTTTAGTGTTTAGTGTGTAGAGGTTTCAGTCCACAGTCAGCTGACTCCAAGGCAGGGCAGCATGGCAAAGGAGAGACAGTCCATGGTGTGGCCAGCAGGAGGCAGGAAGCATCAGACATCCTTCTCTCCCTTATACTCCATCCAGGTTACAAGCCTTTTCACTGGTGACATCCATGTCCAAAGTGGAGCTTCTGTCTTCAGCAAATCCATTCAGCCACACCTTCAACTACACTGAACCAATCAATGGACTAATCCAGTTATTGAACCCTTAAACCAGGGTTGCATGGCCAGAATCCTGCTTGCTTCTCAAAGATTCATCTCTGAGAATATGAGGCTTTCAGGTGGGACATCTGAATACAAACCATGGCACTATTGTTTGCTCAAATATACAGATGAGTAAACAAAGTACCAAAAAAAAAAAAAAAAAAAAAAAAAAAAAAAAAAAAAAGAAAAGAAAAGAAAAGAAAAGAAAGAAAAATTAAGTTAGTAATGTCAAACCTTACTAGGTGGTAAAGCTAGAATTTTAATTCCAACAGTCTCTGAAGTCAGAAGTTATATTCACTGTGTTATACAGTGCACACACACACACACACACACACACATGTATGCACCCTTACCCTGAGAGGGCCATTCTATTTATCCAAACTAAACATCTAGCTGTACAACATGTTAGAGCAGCATGCACCTCTTTCTGGGGATCTACGTCACATGCTTGGGCACACTAACAGACTCTCCGAGCTTGTGACCACACCTACAAAGTGTCGCTTCTTTAGTAAAATAAGTGGGAAATGACAGGACCGTGGATCCAACCCATATCACCTAATTCAAAGTCAGAGTACATTTCATGAGATCTCAGATGACTATGTGGCAAGGTGCTGTGGTTTGGATCTAAAATGTGTCCCCAAAGTCTACTGTGTTTGGCGGGGGGACTGGATCATGGGGGCGATATACTCATCAGTGGATTCAGCCATGTGTATATAACCAAATGTACTGTTAGAAGTTGGTGCAAGGTCTGCAGGTGGAGGGGTGTCACTTCTGGGTGTTGCCAGGAAAGGTGTATTCTTGTCCAGTCCACCTGGCTTCTCTCTCTGATTCCTGATTGCCATGGACTGAACATCTGTGCTCCCAATCCCACTCTGCTATCCTATTTCTTACTTGGAGCCAAAGGTGACTAAATCATGGACCAGAATGAACATTTCCTCCTTCTGTAGATGTTGAGTATTTTGTCTTAGTGTCAGGAACACATTTCCTCATGGTTAATACACAAGAAAATTGTTTCTTTTACTCTGTTCAATAATACCAGTTAACACTGGTGGATCACATACACCCTAAGAAGTATCTCAAAGTGATGGACCCAGGGTCTTGCATGGTTGGGGTCTACACCATTCCGCTAGTGACTTCTCAAGCTGTAGGGCTCTGCAGCCCCTGTAGACTGATTCAAAAGATGCTCAAATCCTGTTTTCCTAATTCAATTCAAAGTTTTCAATGCTGCTGACCTACCGGCCAGGTTCTCCATTGCGTCTATTATGGTTCACTCAAAGCACTATTTTGAGTTTACCAGCTATAATCAAACAATTTGAAGTGTGTGCGTAAATTAAAAAACAATTATATATATATATATATATATATATATATATGACAGTAAAGGATATATTGGATTATATATTTTTAAAGGATTAATTCCCTTCAAAATATCACCGGTCTCTTCAAATGCATTTCTCCCTGTGTTCTTAGCATTTTCTGAAGCAGTTGGAATAGTCCTTTCTCTTGATTGTTTTTAGTTGTACTGTCCTGGCTACCACTGTGTCCTAAATCCACTCAAAATGTTCACAGTTCTTGGTCGTTTTTGACTTTGGCAGATTCAGTGATTCAGGAGAACGCTGATATGCTGTGGTGTTTTAGGATTCTGCCTTTCATTGGGTTGGTGGGAACACTGACAGTACTGTTTCCTTAGCACGTATCTGTGATACATAATGAATACGGCCACCCTTGGGAACCGGTACAGATACGTATAATGTCTTAGCTGGTTTTATTTCCCCTTACCCACCTTCTCCTTTCCCCATACTTCATCACTAGATCCCTTTTCATCTACAAAACATCAATCTCCCTGTTTCTTATCAACTTTTGTTTGATTTTTTAAATTATTTATACTTTGGCTTTCATTTATAAGACTTACTATGAGATATTTAATCTTCTGGGTTTGGAGGTTTAGTAATTTGATCTCAGGGTGCATCAGTTTTCCTAAAAGTGATTCAGATTTATACTTCTTTATATCAAATACTCCATTGTGTATAAATACAGCATTTACTTTATCCATTTATCTACTGATATACATATAGGCTACTTCTAAGATTTAACTTTTATCAGTTGTGCTGTTATAAACATGGGCATGCATGTATTTCAGTAATATGATGCTTTCAAAACTTTTTTTTTTTTTTTTTTTTTTTTTTTTTTTTTTTTTTGCGGCACCAGGGATTGAACTCACAGGCTCGCACCTGCCAGCCAGGCGCTTAAGCTGCTGAGCCAAACTCCCGGCCCTGCTTTCAAAACTTTTGAGAAGACACTTGGAAGAGGTATAGCTGAGTTAACCAGAATTCCTGCTTTTAGTTTTCACAGGGATGTCAACACTGATTTCCATATTAGTAGTTTATATACTAGTTTCCAGGTAGTAGTTAATATTCCCACTGAGAGCATAGAATTATTTCCCCTACAATCTCACCAACACTTCTTGCTTTTTGAATTTGTGATGACAGTCATTCTTCCTGGAGTATGGTGGGACCTTGATGGCTCAATTTGGACTTTTCTTATGGACAAGACACTTTGCAGACCATTAATGTTATTCAATGTAAACCTCGAGCTTTAAATACATTTGCCCTATCCTAACTCTTCTGTGAATCAGTTCTTCACAGGTAGAAGAAAGACAGCTTTCAGAACTGCTTCACAGTGTGGCAAGAATGAAGTTACAAGAACATGCAAGGCTAGGGGGACTATTTTGAGGAGAATTTTGGCAATGTGTCTTTTATGATACTAATTTTTTAAAATTCAAAATTCCCTTTAGTTTTTTATCAACCTTCTATATTCCTTGCTTGGATCTCCAGGGATTGATTAACTTTACCAGAACTGCAGCTAGCATTACACACTCAAAAGTCTGAAAGGAAAAATAATTGATATTCACTAAATTAAACTGATTTTCCACTCATTTTGAAACTGTTTGCTTTTGCTATTAAAATATCTAGCTTTGGACAAATTCTTGCATGAAATTTCTCTAGGTAAAACCCTAAACATATTTTCTTGAAATTAAATTTTTTTTGTAAGACCGAGATCCTACTAATTTGATGTACTGCATAAAATAATTAAATATTCTGTCTTTTTCAAGGAAGGAAAAACTTGTAGAATAAAATCTCAATTACTGTTATAGAATTTGAAAAAAATATGTACATACATGCTTCACTTTAATTGCTGAGTGCTCTTAGGTATCATTATAGTGGATCATTTTAATGCTTTGCACTATAAAATATGGCTATTTTGCTGAATTATTGAATATACTTAATTGCAGGTTGTATGCTGTGAACTATTGATCCAATAATTATTCATATGGACCATTATAAAGGGATGCTTCATTTTTTATTTTACCATTTTAAGCAATGCTTATATATTATTTACAATTTCAGAACTAGGAATAAAAGGTTTTTTAGTACAATATTTCTAAAGTAGGGCAGGTCTTTGTGGGAATCCAAGGTAACATTATACAGTATAATAAAAAATTAAGCAACTTTAAATTTCAGAAGGTAAAAAAGGATACCTTTCCCTCTTTAGTTAAATATTTTAATTTTAGGGATATTCACATTGACTTATGGACCTTTCCGACATAAATAAATAAAATATTTTAAGTGCTCTGTAGATTTCTTAAAAATGAATTAAAGGGGCGTTATTTTTTTCTTTCCTCTTTTGACTCCTATAGAAAAGCATTTTTTTCTTTAACCTAGTCATTTTTTCTTTTATATAAAAAACAAAAGAATTGGGTCAGTGAAGATTCACCGGGTATATTTAGAGCTCATCACTTAATAGTGGCTAAAAAAGACAGTTTATGAAAGTGTGTTACAGGTTAGGTGTCTTACTCTTGTTTTACATACACTTTCCTTTGGTGGGCAGTGTATCAAGCACACTTTCATGTTTAAGCATTTATCATGTACCTACTCATCTACAAGGCAACAGAACCCAGTAACATCAACTAAGTAACTACAATGAGCAGGACATGTAGCTACCACTGTTTTATGCGTACCATCTTACTTAGAATGACTCAACCATTAATCTGATTGTACAGATCAATGAAATGAAAGGTAATGAGGAGGGAGTGAATTCGCAGGGATGTAAGTCCAGGAATGAACAGAACCCAGATTCATAGGCTAACTCTGATAATCACTAAAGGTTGTGCTTTCCTGTTAGTTTCTTGGTCTGTTTTCTTCCCCTTTATCTTACTTAAAATGTTGCGTGGCTGATTTTCTCAACAAAAGTGCTATGACACTGAGGTCTTTGATCCAGCAAGACATTTGTTCCTGAGAAGGGAGCAACTTACAAAGATCATTCCAGTTTTCATGGAATGTTGAGGACTTGGGATTGGCAAGGAGGAGGCAGAAAGCAGGACTTGCATGGCAAATGAAAGGTTTTAAATATTATCCTGGGATGAAATCATGTAATTTCATCTGGCTGGCCTGAGGATCACAGCAGTAGCTGTACAGGTATATGTAAAAGGAAGGAGAGCAGCTGGTTGAAGTTGGCGGGAATGGATGACCAGTAGACCAGTAAGTACTCCAGTAGACAAGTAGCAAGGCTGTGAACTGGAACCCTGCTCACACTTTGCAGTATACATGAACTCCATGGAAATGTGGTCACAATGATGATTCTGACTTATTAAGTCTGAATTTAAGCACAAGAATTCCATATTTTTAAGAAATTTCCAGATGATGGTATCACTGGAACACATTCATAGTAGAATATAAGAAGACTGCTTCCACACATTTTATCCTTGGTACAGAAGAATCAGCAGCACCCAAGATTTTGTTAGGACTACAAATTCTCCTGCCCCATTCTGTATCAATTACATCACAATGTCTGAGGTTAAGTACAAGCACCTGTGTTATGTTTTAAGTTCTACTATGCTTTGTGAGAGAAAGACAGTGACTCAGGAAATAGTAGGAATAAAGAAAAAAAGTGGTACTTGCAATATTTAGTTAGGAAGTAGAATCAGAAGTAACTGCGTAGAACTTATTTAGACTCTACTTATATTATAAGCGTGCAAGATGACCTAATTTTATTCTTAATACCTTGTGTTTTTTCTTAAATATGAAAAATTTTGTAGTCTTTCTCTTGACAGTGTAGGTCATGCTTGGAAAAATCTAACATCTTCTGCCAGGCAATTAAGTAATTTGTATACTCGCTTTAATTAACAACTGTGCCTAAACAGAAGCTCATTGCATAAAAGAGCTCTTAATGAAACACAAGAATTAGCTGGGAAAAATGTTATGTGGTAATATGGACGAAGAATGATGGGAGTGATGGTTCTCTAAACAAATAAACAAAATTGCTTCCAACTTTTATTGTAAACTACTTATGAAGTATCTGATAAGCTAGTTGAAAAGAAAGCACTATTGCTGCTTGATACAATACTATGTGTCATTTTAGAGAATGAACTTTAATTAGAATATCACTAGTGTCAAATTAGTAATAAATGTTTAAGACAAACAGATAACAGTACCACAGGAACCTTGCCACTGATGTATAATCTGCTGTAAATTGCAAGGAATTTACATTTTCCATTAGTACACAGTCATAAGCATCAAAATGATAAAAGATTACACACCATTTGGATGTTCTCTAACTGCACTGAAACCATAGCAAAAAAGTACTATAACACCTCAGATTCCTGGGGTTCAAAATTTCATGAGTCTCACAATAAATGTAATCACTATGAACTTCAAATATGCACCAATACATTAATAAAATAAAAAAAGAAAAATTAATCATGGGTTTGAGTCTCTGTACTTCTACCTTTAGCTGTGTAATCTTAGGAAACTGTGCCCTTAAATCTGAGTTGTACCATTTGCAAACTGTAAACTATGCATCCTGACCTGGTGACTCATAGTGGAGTCAAGAACATAGCATGTGCTAAGAAAATGTGAATTCATGGAAGGACAGTGGAATTTCACATTGAAGAATTCCCTTTCACTATTCTAAATGCATGGCCAAAACTACAAATGAGTGTTTTTGAGTCTATTTCTTTACTTGCAAAATGAAGATCAAACAAATCTCTCAAAAGGGTGATTATGAGAATTATATGAAACAATACAATTAACTCATGCAACATGCAAGATATATAAAAGCAGCAACTGGGTCGGGGATTTAGTTCAGTGCTGTAAGTACCTGCCTGCCAAGTGCAAGAGCATGAGTTCAACAGCCAGTACTCCCCCAAAATGCAGCAATTAATGAACATGCAGTTATGTTGCCTACTCCTTAGACATGAGGGGCTGTGTAGAATAGTTATTACTTTTGCCTCACTGGCATATTTCAGTTACTTCAATTTATAAGATAGACACCATTATGGGGAATTTTTTTCATTCTTTCCCTGCTTATAATGTGAAAGTTTCTTCATGTGCGAGTAATGTCTGTGTGACTTACTAGTGAAAATTAAAAGTGGCTACAAATGATTAGATATTGCTTTTTAGCAAAAGACAGATTCTGTTTCCCTCCCATTGAGAACGTGGGCTGGTGTGTGACCTTGCGCTTCGTGGAGCACAGGGAAGATAGTACCATGCCAATCCTCAGTCTAGACATTAACAAGACTGCAAATTTCTGCTTTGGTCTCTTGAGCTCTCAAACCCCTAACTCCTTTTTGAGAAGAGCACAGGAATTACAGTGCTTAGAGAGAGAGGGAGTACAAACGAGGTCAGCTTTTTTAGTTGCCTCTTCTAAAGCAGCTGACATGCGATTGCATCAGTTACCTGGAAAACCATCAGATAATTCAATGGATATAGCACATAGCCAAATTGTCCACTTGAATTCTTGGCCCTCAAAACCTGATATATAAGAAATAGTTGGTTTTCAAGGCACTCAGCTTGTATGTTTAGTCATCCTACTCTTATAGACAGCTAATTTAATTTTTTAAATTTTATTTTAAAGAGAATAAAACCAAGGAAAATAAACCAGAATAAAGTCAATCAAAACAAGACGGTGTAAGTGACACAGAATTTCAAAACAAGATAATATGAAATCAACGATGGTTACCATAATACCTTTTGTTGTCTTCAAAATAGCTGCCCATACACAGCTTAAACACAGTAAAGTCAAACAAAACAGAACAGAATAGAACCAATAAAAACAAAACAATGAATGTAATACACAACTTCAAAACAAGATAATAGTAAATCCAAAATGGCTACCATAATATATCTTGCTATCTTTGAAATAGCTGCCCTTGCCTTTGGATATAGTAAAATCAAACAAGATAAAACAGAATAAAACCCAACCAAACAAAACAATGAGAATGGTACAGGATTTCAAAACAAGATAATGAGGAATTGACAATGGCCACCACCTTCAGAAGGAGATCCCCCAAATATGCTACACTGCATATTGTTATCCTCTTAATAGATGACTAGACTACCAGCTTTAGGCCTGCAAAGTCAGTGAAACATTAAACACTGCAAGCATTAAGTTTTATTTTACCTCATTAGCTATGATCACAGCATGTGTTTCTCCAGATCAGCCAGTCACTTATGGTGGGAGGAGGGAAGGTAACATTGGTTCCTCTTGTCTCCCTGCCTGCACACCAGAAGGGGCTGGTGTCTGGCTCTCCCCTAATCAGTCCATGCATGGCATTGACTCACAGGTGATCTTAGCTTCTCGCTGACTTCTTGTTCTCCTCTCCCGCAGTCCACAAATGGTGCCGACTCACAGGAGAGGGCTGGCATCTAGACAGCTAATTTAGGTAGAGATATTACAGATAGTCACACAGGGCTAGTCCCTCAAGAGAGTCAATGCAGAAATAATAACATATCACAAATGTAGCTGGAAGTACATCTGTCCTAGGTCAGGCCTCCAAATAAAGTTGAAATGACCATGCCTGCATGCATCACTGAGAGGTAAATAATAACTAGAGATTGTACTATAATTGCTATCACCAGGTACAGTAAAGTCCAGATAGACATCAGTCACCCAAGTTAGTGACCACAACCTCTGAACCCATGCTTTTCCCAAAATACCTTTGTTCTTTCCATGTATACTTCCTATGTGATCTGATTCCCTACTGGATCAATATTAGCTAAGCAGCTATGGTTTTAATATTATTGGTTGATTATAGACTGACCCACATTGTACTCACCTTGTGATTTTGCTCTGTAAAACACTGAGAAAAGTGCTCTCAGTGGCAACCCACTTTTGGGTCTCCTCCTTCTCTCAAGGAGCTCTTTCTTAACAAAACTTTCCTACTTTTAACCTCTATTTCTCCTGAGGATTCATTCTTCCATTTTGGGGGACCTGGACTGGGTGTATCTAACATCTATCAGATTGGGAGGTGTGTCTTCCTCTATACCAGCACAATAGCTACTGGAAGCACAGGGCTGCTTGGGCACATGGGCCCCAGTTGCTCATCTCTGCAGGGACAAACTGTCCTTCTCTCTGTTGGATACACATCTCCAAATGCCATACCGAAGTCTGTGCTCATGTGGACATCTCAATGGTATCAGAGAACCTTGGTTGACAAAGCAGAGTGCTGACAATGAAATGGACAGTCATTCAGAAGAGTCTAGTCATCTCATCCATGATGACTGTTCTCTTGTTCCTTGAAGGATTTTCCAAAAGCTTTTTACTGTTCATTTTTAATACATGTCACTTTTACTGGCTGACCACCAAATCATAGGTCTGATTTGCTCCTTCACTGCCCATCTTGGAGGATAGCTCCTTGAGGAAAATTGAAAGCATAAGCATCCTAGGATTGACTATTAAAATCTCTTAGCATTTAATGACCCTGTATAAACCCATGTCCTGAACAAGTAGACCAAATGTTAGCATTACCTTTTAGCGGCTTCCACATGTGCTTCTAGGATATTTCTGACCTCATTAATGTCTACCCAGGAGATCTCAACAGTGCCAGGGACCTGATAGTGTAGACCTATAATCCTATCACTATGGAGGCTGAGGCAGTAGGATCACAAAACTTAGCAAGCATGCCAACTTAGATATTTGGCTAAACCCTGTCTTAATTATGTGATTTGGGCCTATAGCTCAGGATGAAGTTTGCAGGGATGAGGTGAACCTTCAATAATGATAGTATAATTTACTGTTTATTCCAGTTGAAACCTGGTGGTAGATTTACAAGGGGTCTATCCCCTTGCTTACAACAGTTACTTTAGAAACCTTACAATTGTCAGTCCTTTCTTTGCTCCTTTGAGATGTAAGTCCTCTATTTCTCAGAAGTGTTTGCTCAAAGACTTGAAATCATCTCTTTGAAAGGCAAACATTCAAGATGATTACAGCCTCCCAGTTTTTGTGGGAATGTGAAGGCCACACTTGCATGGAATGCCTGCGTATATCTCTTCAAATACGTGCCAGTCATCAAACATGGGTTCTCTAGTTACAACAAAACATCTTACCCTACACATCCTTCAGTATCTTTCCTTTATTGCATTCCAGGATACAACATGTCCCTGATTGTTTTGTTGTTTTACTTTGGTGTTTCAGCTTTTTTTGTGTTTTGGAATTTTTTTGGTTCTGTTTAGCAAACTTAAGCTTAGTTTTTATTGAGGTCTCTGACATTCTACAATTGTTGTCACTTAACCTGTCTCTGTCACTAATTAGAGAACAGCCTGGTTTCTTGGTGACACCAGGCAGGAGTTGGGTTCACAGAGAGAGAAGGAAAAAGTGAATGTGTGTATATGTGTGTGAGTATGTAAGACAGACAGACAGACATGGAGAGATGGGAGGGAGAGAGAGAGAGAGACAGAGAGAGACAGAGAGAGAATTTTTCTGGTACTTCTTTTGATGAGGGATGAACAGAAATAAAGTAAAGCTCACAGTTGATTGAGCCAAATTAGGAAGGCATGGTATGGTATGACAGAAAATGTATGCTGGATTCTGGAATAAATACAGCTCATGATATTAAGTTCTGAGGGGAAGAAAGAAAAGAGGTGATAATAGAGTTCTAGAAATCAAAGGCATTTCTGCATTATCTCTTGCCTGGCGTCTGTACTTCCTTTCCAATATGCTGATTTACTGTGACATCGCTCCATCATTATTTAGAATTTATGTTGGGAAAATCCCTCACATTTTTTGCGGAATGTTTGATCTACTTTGAACTCTAGATTTACCCAAGTTAAAAGTGGGTTGTTAATGTACCTGTGAAGACAGAATTTCTTCAAACAGATAGAATCTTAATTGTTATTCAGAATTGATGAAATTCTTCTAAATAGAGAAATGTCTGCTGATTTAGCACAGCAGTGAGGCAAAAAACAAAACCAAAACCCAAATCAAAACAAAAGAAACAAAAAACTCTAATGACAGACACCAACAATAAGATTTCGAATATTTAGTCATCATGACCTCAAAAGATTTCTAAAAGTAAATCGAAAGATCTATTTTTTCTTTTACTAATTAACACCTACAGCAAATAATTTCTGAAGACCTGCACTTTTCAAAGCAATATCTGCTGACATAACTCTGAATAAGGACCTCTTATTCCCTCAAAGGACACCCAAAGTTACAGACAGATAAAATTGCAGACAAACACAATTCAACTGCGTCTTTGTACCAAGTAGATAGTGCTAAAACATATCTGATCATACAATTTATTGTAGAGTTTATGCCATAAAATTTATAGAAACATTTACTGGAGAATAACTTTCAGTTGATAAGATTCATAAAAACTTTTACTGGAGAATTATGTTCAGTAGACTTGGGTCCAGTCCAGGGATTTGTTTTTTGGTTTGTTTGTTTGTTTGTTTAACAAGGTTTCTTGTTTTAGGAGTGTAGTTTGTGACTTGCTTAATTTATTTACTTTTGTTTTATTTTGTTGTGTTTTTGTATTAGAAGATTTTGAATTAAAATTTTCAGGACATGTGGGAGTTCACTACATAGATAAAGTGAGCCTAATCTCTTCTAAACCAAGCGAAGACTGTTCCCCATTGTAAAGGGATGGGGCTCTACCACTAGAAATGGCCAGGGAAGGGCGTCGAAGACAGCAAGTCCACAAAGGTTGACCCATGTGAGTCACCCAGGAATGAAAAAACAGGGCAGAGTAGGGATCTGTAACTCCTTTGTATTCAGGAAAAGAAAGCCTTCAACAGTTAAAAGGATTGTGCAAAATAATCCAGTCAAACCAGAGCCTTCCAGACCCAAGACTCAAATCTGTTCTTAGCCCCCAGCACTCTTTCACCTTAACAAGTCTTTTTACAAGCCCATGTCTCCATCCCTTAGCCATGGTTGACCACTCTTAGGGCGTGTGTTAGAACTGAAGCACAGGTCATCCTGGGAGCTTGTGAGTTATTTTTGTCTCATATGACAATTGGGTTTAACATATAACAATAAATGATGATGATTAAGGTAATAACAATAGCTGAAATCCATTTTACCCTATATTAGACAGGGTTTTAGATGGATATAGGCAATTTAATTTCAACACAGTTATTCATATATTGTTATTATCTATGAAAACAATTTTATGGAGGGTATTGTATTTTCTCATGTCTATATATCTGGTAAAATGGAGACCCAAAGTTTTTTCATATTGCCCATGTTGTTCATTTATTTTGTTATAATTAACATATGATATTTGCACTTATCTGTAGGGTACAGTATGATAATCCAATATATGGATACTATATGGATACAATGTTCAATGATCGAATCAGGAGAATTAGTATTTGTTTACTCTCGAAAGTTATCATTTCTGTTTGTTGGGAAACTTCAAACTTTTCTGCATTGTGAAATATATATTGAATTGTTGGAGACCTAAAATTTTAAACACGGTGTTCCTGAATCCAGTGTGGAAGACAATACAAGAACCAAAGTATCCAAATCCATCTCAGTAGCAAGTCTTCTTCTTACCATTATGTTCCTTAGGTAATTTCCTCTGAAGCAACTGCAATCATTATCACAACTGATCATGCAAATGCACATGTAGTTCCAGACACATGATAAGGGTAGGATAAAGGTGATGGTGATGATGACAGAGAATATACCTTCAAATTCTGGCTCTGAACAGCCATATCTACTTTGGAATGCTTTAGTGAGCTATATTTCTAATATACTCCTTTACTTCTTCTTTTATGCAAATTTCCAAAAGGGCATACGATACACCAAAAGATGCAGAGATGTAAGAAGCAAATACGGTGTGATAATAGAGAATATGTAACCTAAGAATATGACTAATTTGGTACAAGTGTGCAGCATCTTACATAGAAAGGTGTCATACGTCACTGGATATTCTATAATTAATAATGTCATTGATTGAGTCTTATTTTGAGAGACAATTTTACTCTTTGGTGATCAACTTCTTCATATTTACCTCTACTTGAGAAATAGTGATAATGCTCTTATAAGTGTTTTTAGGTATCTATTTATCTGCTTATAACAAGTTGCTGAAGGGAAAGAGCCCAACCATGATAGTCATCTTCAAATCTAACTATCCATTAGCATAGTCCTTGGAAAACTGGATTAAGTGAGAGGGAAAGGTAAAAATCATGACTGTGAGCAATAGAAATTCCTGGAAAGTTGTCCTGAAATCAGTGCTAAAGGGCTCTGGACTTCTGTGTGGTGGATGAGGCCTGTTAAGGACATAAATAAAAAAGTATTATTTTGTATAGAGCCTTAAGAGTCCAGGTCTGAACTTGTGGAAATCAGTTTTCTCAGTCAAATATGCTCCATGGTTTACTCCATGGCCTAAAGCCAGTCACTTCAACTCTTTTAGTTATTTTCTGTTGATAAATTGATTTCTTCATTAATGTTCCATTCCACAGGGTGAGTTTAAAGATTAATTAATTAATGTACATAAAGTGCTTCAATTAAGGTAATTGCCATGAACTACAAAGTCTCATCAGTCCCTATTTGGGAATAATCCAAAACCCCCTCTCAAGGGATTTCTGATAATTGCTCCCATGTTCTTCAGAAAGTCCTAGAATACTGGAACCATTTCCAAAATTATCAATTATTTTCTTCATGACTGTAGACATGAATATATGTACAGCTCATCTCAGTCAATCCTTAAATGTGCCCATTGGTCCCAGGACCTGAGGACCTTGTGGTGGAGATCATCCACCCTCTCTCACCTTTTCTATACAGCAAGGAATTCAGGCTCAGGGACAGCAGGCAAATACACCAAGAAAACAGGACATAACTTTAAAGACAAGGTGAGGACTTATATTATGACATGTAATGAAAACAGGAGCAGTATTCACACCTTTACCCTAGTAGCATTCTGGCAGTATCCTGTTCCCTTCGGTTAAACACGAGACAGTTGAATAAACTGGTATGATTGTTAGTGGCAGGCATACTATTTGTATGTTATGTTGAAGGAACAAGGCTTAACTGAAGTTAGTAGTTTCAGGAAACTAATATTTAAAACTTTTTACTCTGTAAAACTAATATGCACTAATACAAACAGAAAGAGAATGTGTGCTTTGCAGACTAAAAAAAATGAATATTTTTATCTAGATTATCATACCTACTTTTATAACATTTTAGCAAGTTAAACACTACTATTCTTTCTTTGCAATAGTAAAATATGACTTCCTATGATGTTTAAAATGCCCAGAATTTCTGTTTGGATGATGAAAATGCTTCAGAAGTAGTAGTAACAGATGCACGAATTGTCATGGTAATTTATGTCACATTTGTCACCTCATTGCCATTATGTCTTCATTTACAAATAGAGACTAAAAGTAGCAATTGTTAATAGAGATTATATTACTAAGTTGAAGACTCTTAAACATCCCACCAAGTTTGGATGATAAGCTAACTCAATCTCAAGTTTTTAGCATTCAAAACATGTAATTGCCACTTTTTCAATACACTGTGAAATTTAAATCAATTCTTTTCCATATTGCATGAACTTAGGAATGCTCTTTTTCCATTCTTCAAACAATTGCGATTAATTTTCTGTTAGCATATTTGTTGGAATAAAATAATCCTTCTGAGATAGGTTTTACAGAAGTAAGATAAACTAGGGCTCAGGGAATACAAATTTAGTAGGCTTGATACCTAATAGTACGTAAACAGACTCACTGGTTATCACTGTAATTTCTAAACTTCTAAAAATTTCTTTTTCATAAAGTAGGTAAAGCAAAAATTGAAATAATCTCTTTACTCCAATCTAAATAGAGTTATCTAACTTTCAAACTATGCAATGAGTTCTTTCTTGTGTGTGTTTATGTACACATACATGGACTCATTTATCACGGACTTACCAGGTTTGCAACCTCCCAAATGAGTGGACTGTGAAAGCTTAAATAAAGGAGAAAAATGGTATGATTTTAGAGCTCCAGGAGGACCAGAAACCTCTAGCAGAATCTGAGATCCTCTGGGGGTTGAGACCAAGAACTTCTCTGGGCAGCCCATAGTTATTTGGTTTTTAAACAAAAGGAGGGGATCCTGAGGAAGACAACTGTGCTGGACCCTGGGCGTCGGTTGGAAGACTTCTCCCAGTAGCAAGGTGTGCTAAGGAGGAGAACCATCTTATCTTCAGGTCGACACGTATTGCAGGAGTGGAGCTCGCAGCTACAGTCTCTATTTAGCTAATTGAGGTTGAAGCCAGGCATCCTCAGCTGTGGCTTTGTCTCGTCCTTTGAGTCGTCACTGGCAAGGTAAAATGAAGTTTGTACTAGATCGTGGCAAATATGAGATAGTGTAGTTTTCATGCAACCTAGGCCATCTGGCCCTGGTATCTGTCACAAGTCATCAAACTGTGATGCCTCATTGCAGAAAGTGTAGGAACATGAGAATGGAGATTGAAAAACTGCAGGTGAATAGAAGATGAATATGATTCTACTACAGCTTAAGAGAGCAGGGAATACTGGCATAAGTCAGATATGAGTTAAAGTATTAGATTACCACCTATCTGACCTTGGATAATTCGCTCTCTGCTTTTCACCTTGAAAAACTGCAAGCTGAGATGAGAAGCATTAATTTATAGACGTCTGTGTGGCATATTTTGCTAATTACTTCTGTAAAGACCATGTGCCCAGATGCTTGTCATAAAGAGGATGCTCAATAAGCAGCTATAAGGTTCATTGCCTTAGTCCAGCCCAACAAATGTCCACTGACTTACTTTCCTCACGTGCCCAGTTTAATAATTTCACTGAGTTATATTATGGAGTTTAACTGGATGTTCATTTTTAGTTTCTTACTTAGTGTTACATTCATTTCACTTCCGATGGAAGAGGATCAAACTGAAATGGAGTTAAGAACACTAATTTCAAACTCCCATATATCCAAGCCAGTCTGTTAGTGTTAAAGAGCATGATTTAAGCTCTTTGTACTCCTCGGTATCCTATAACCAAGATAAAGTCCACTTCTAAGTGTATAATAAACTTCCTGGTTTACTGATTTTAAACTAGAAAGAACTTCATGGTTTAATTAATTCCCTCCTTTTAGAAAAGAACAGTGTCACTTAGTGGGTCTTCCAGTTGTTTTTATCTGAAGTGTTATAAATTGTTTCTTGTACAGCACACAGTCACTGCTGAGCACTCTGTAAAGCTCAGTGGAATTATGAGAGGATCGTGATGTGGTTTCCAGCCTCACTCTTCCCACAGATGCCCAGGACAAAGCAGACAAGGCACAGCAGTATTCCCCAAAAACAGACACAATTTCTTGTATTGCCAGATTGGCACTTCCATGGTAATCTTAAAATTAATGATTGCTGTGCACAATTTGCATATTTCTTCTACAGTAAATATCATTTGGTCCTAATGGAATCCATTGAACAGCTCAGTAATCAGCATTCATAGTTCTGAAAGTCATAGAATTTAATAAATATTGTCAGATTCTCAGGTAAATAATTGAGTTGTGTTAGACCTCAGATATCCTGATTTACTTTTTTTTTTAATCTCCTAAACTACTCACCCAACCATATTCATTCTCTGTATCTTGCATTTCATTCTGTGTTCTACAGGGCAGAGGTTTTCATGGAATAGTCTATGCACTTTGTCAGAAAAGGAGTTAATTTTCTCTGTATTCAGTGACTTTTAACAAAATAGACAAATACTTTAAGTCAAGAGAAGAGAAACCAGTTTTTTCATATTGATAAATGGTTCAGGTACATTGTAGAAGGAATATGTTATGATTTATACGTTGTGTCAACTTGAGAAGTCTAGCAGCTTAACTAAGGGATTCAGCAGCTCTGCATCCTGGGGTGTAGAGGACAAGTCTTACTGGTCTAGGTTATTGTTCATTGTGTCAATTTGAGAAGGTCAGAAGTTTAACTAAGTGATTCAGAAGCGGCCAGGGTCCTTAGTTTGTAATACTCTCAGTCTGTGCAAGAGGAGGGCATGGTGCTACACCTACCCCAGGGGAACAGCCTGCATATAAAACAAAGGCAAATGAGAAGGGACTGATTGCTGGTTCTTTGCAGGAGCTCCAGTCTTTGCCTTCAGCTTGGACACTGTCTCCTGGCTTCTGGCACAGACTGTTCGGCTTCTGCCTGGGACTCTTCAGTCTTCAGTCTAAATTCTTCAGTGTTCTGTCACAGATACATTGGCCTCTTGATACAGACTTGCACTGAACACTGCAGTAAGCTCTAGCCCTTGGGCTGGACCTTTCAGCCTCCAGTATGCAGACACCCTCTGCACGCTCCCCAATCTGACTTTGTGACTGACCATTGTAAGATAATCTTATAATTTCTTATATATTTGTGTATCTCATATTACATCTGCTTTTCTAGTAAACCCTGACTGATACAAGATACTTTCTACTTATCCTTTCAAACTTCTTAATTTTGGGCCAATGAGTTAATTTTCATTCATATACTTATAATCACTATTATTTAAAAATGCATGCATAACAAGCTAAAGTTTCTTTGATAAAAATGAGTTTTACTCCCTAAAAATAAAACAACAGTACACTTGATACATGCAACATTGAGATTATACTTATATCACATGCATTCAAAATATCTTTTGAGTTTGACCTTGAAAACTATCATGCTCAGACATTACAGTCACTACGTATTCCCCAGGTAGGTGTCAAAGAGTCAGTTCCTTTCAGTGAAGTTCTCGACTGTTTTTATGCACAGTCACACTGCTCCATTCAGTACAGATGATACTATCTTTCAATGGAAGATATTCTGCCAGAAATACTTCAGAATGTCTCAGTGGATTAAAATTAGTAAATGTTATGTTTAAAAGAATGACTTCTGGCCAACTTGCACGTATTCATAGCAAAGTGGAACACATCATTTAATATTTGTCTCTTTTTTATCACCAAATTCAAAAAGGAGCAAGAAGAGTTCTGAATCAGCTGAATTTTATGTGAACTTTCTTCCTACAGGTGACTAAACATTAATTTTTTGTGGTCTCTTTAACACTTATGAGAAATGTCAACTATGTCAAACAATTTTTACATAGGGAAGCGTAACTAAGAATGAAACACATTGTTTTAACTCAACTTGTTCTGTGTTCCTGTTCTTTGCATTGCTTCATTGATTACTTTAGAATATTCCTTCTGTTTGCTTCCCATTTGTGGTAACAACCACGTATAAAGATCAACAGACCTTCCTTACTATTTGGTGTGGTTTTTCTTTTAATGTTTTTTACTGAGCCAAACTCCCAGTCCTAGTTTTTTTGAGGCAAGGTCGCACTATGTAGCTCAGGCCAGCCTTGCACTCGCATTGTAGCCCAAGCTGCCCTCGAACTCACAATGCTCCTCCTACCTCAGCCTCCCAAGTGCTGGGATTAAAGGCATGCACCACCACGCCAGGTTTTTTTAATGTTTATTTTAATATTTTCTTCTCATCCACTTTTTCCACCATTTTAAGCATGTAATAGAATTCAAATGTAGTTACTAATGCAGTGAGAGACAAATAGATTTTTGTACTCTAAATGCAAAATTTGGTCACTGTATAAAAAAATGGAAAGTTAATGATGGTGGTAGTATAGAAGCAATAAAATACATAGCACAGTTCACATGTTCCTATGCATTACCACATTTTGAGTTTTACTTAAGTAGGGAGACAAGGTGGTGTTTTATAACATAAGAGATGTTGTTAGTTTACAAGTGAAAAAATTTAAATTGTCTATAAAAACACTCAAATGCTGTGCCTGAGATCATTGAGACAGAAAGTTGTCAAGGCAGAACACCACTCCCATTATTGTGATGTTAGATGATGTATTCTTTCTTTCACTTTGCAGTTTCACTTTGTATTTCTACCACTGCCTAAAGAGGGCTTTTTTTTAATTGGGTTTCATTGTGGCACTTTTATACATACATAAAATATAGTTTGATTATATCCATCCCCATATTACCATCCTTACCCTTCCTTACCCTATTGCACTGATACCATTCCTCTTGACTAATAAACTTCCTTCTACTTACATCTCATCTTTTGTTCAGTCATAGATTCCACATATCAGGGAAAATGTATGATATTTTTTGTTTTCTTGAGTCTGGCCTATTTCACTAAACATTGTGTTATCGAATTCCATACATTTTTCTGAAAGCGATGTGATTTTGTTCTTCTTTTTGGCATATACACACAGACACACAGACTCACAGACACACACACACACACACACACACACATATATATATATACATGTATGTCTATATATCACTCTTCATCCATTTGTCATTTTCTTTATCTATGCATCCATTGACAGGTTGATTTCATAACACAGCAATTGCAAATTGTGCCATGATAATTTAGGGAATGCAGATATCTCTATAGTATACTGATCTGAATTCCTTCAGGTATATGCTGAGAAGTGGTATAGTAGAGAGGAGTCATCTGGTATTTTCATTTTTAGGTTTTTGAGGAAACTCCACACTGATTTTCATAGTGACTACACTGGTTAAGATTACTCTTAAATAAAGAAGAAAGGCAGAGCTATCTACTGCTAAGAAGTATTGAACCATTTCCCCTGATATTAATGTCATGGTTGGGCTTTTTTTCAGGGAACCTGGCACATTCTATAATGCAAATTTATGTAATACAAGCATACATTTTTGTACTATGTTAGATAGTAGACAGAGTGGTCATTTTTTCTGGCTATTGTTTGCTCTAGATATCTTACTGTGTAGCTTTATTTGAAAATGTTATGCCAATGGTCTGGGTTGTAATTATGCTTTCTGCTATATGTCTTACCCATATCTCAAACTCAGGAGTGATATTTAGTATGCTGCCTGAATGTATTTATTTATCTTGTCTGGATGGGTAAATTTTAATTCCCAGGAAAAAATTCTAGATAAGTAAATTTTGATTCCCTGAAAAAAAATTATTCATTCTTAAAACTTCTATAAAGGTGATCAATGACTTTACAATGTGCGATATTCCAAAAACCATTGTTAATTTACATTATTCTTTTGTTATTTATAGAATTTTTTCCATTGACTTTATTTGATCTTTGCACTTCGTGCTACACATTATAACAAACAGAATGCTCTGTCTTCTTTTTCTGAGTAAACATCATAAATAATTCAAAATATCTCAATGTCATTGAGGCATATTAGGGAAAATAAGTTGGGGTGCCTTTCTGTTTTGTTTGTTCTTCAGGTTAAAAGAGGTGAATGGTCAGGTGGAACAGTTAGTTTTTAACTTACTAATATTACAAGTCAAAATAGGCTTTCTTTTATTGACACAGCTAATGTAAACTCATAAAAGCAAAAATTAAAATAAAACAGGTCACACAAGAAGCTACAAGAGGACACAGTACTGAGCTAATTGATTGTCTCTATGTAAGAACTCCACATGATTGGAATTATATCCATTTATATCAGAACAACTATTTTCAAAGTCAAGTCTGAAATGGAGATGTTTCATAGAACATAGTGCATATCTGATATTACTTTTTCTTATAAATAATTTGCTTACTCTTTCATTGAAAATATTTATAGAATGCAAACCCATGACAAGTAACCTATTAACACTGGAAGTTCAATATAATAGAATATAACTCCTGATCTCAAGCATTCTACTGATAAAGATTAGAACAGTTGTGTGTACAAATAGCAGAATTAGTGTCTTAGTTACTTTCTCATCACTGAAATGGTATTCAACACCCAAAAGTTAGAGAAGGTTTATTTTGGCCTTACAGCCCATAGTCTTTTTTTTTTTTTTTGCATTATCAATTTTTTAAAATTTTATTTTAAAGAGAATAAAACATAACAAAACAGAACAGAAGGAAGCAGATCAGGACAAAACAATGCAAGTAACACAGGATTTCAAAACAAGAGAACAGGAAACCAGCAGTGACTACCATAAGATCTCTTGTTTTCTTTAAAATAGTTGTCCATGTTGTCACACACAATGAATTCAAACAAAACACAATAGTGACTGACTTCAAGGCAGGACAGCACGGCACAGCAACATCACAGAGGAGAAATATCTCTGGACTTGGCAACACGAGTAACATAGAGATCAAGGGAAGAGATACATCCAGGCGATGCCCTCATGAACCACTTCTTCAGATCAGATTTGTTTCCTTAAATCAGGTTCGCTATGAATGCATTAGTGGACCAATCCACTGATGAATATCACGCCCCCAAGTTTCACCTGAAAAAATTCCAACCTGTGAGTGCCATGAGAGCTTGGAGACTTTTGGAATCTAGATACAAACTGTCACATTTGGTTAGTTATTATAAAATAGATGCAAGCATACAATTTTAGTTTTGTGAAATAAGAAGAAAGTATATCTCTTTATGGGATTTAGTATAGTTCTTTACAAAATCAGTCACTGACTTTGGGTCCAAAGAATGGAGTTGTGTGCAGTCGAGAGACAGACCAGTCTCAGATTCGGTTTAGAGATCACTGTTATCCTGTGTGAGTAGCAGACTTATAAACTGAGAGGTGTGTGAGTTCATTCATTAAAATGAAAAATATTGAGAGATGTAACGTAATGTTTAAAAGCCATGACTGACTATCTGGGAAAGTCATCAAATTTTTACAACTATTATCAAAGTTAAAAAATAAAGCCATGTATGGTGATGTGCACTTTAGTTCCATCTACTGAGGATGCTTTGGAGGGGGCCTGAAATTTCATGTTATAAAACAATTAAATAAATAAAACAAAGGAAGGAAGGAAGCAAAGAAGGAACAAGGGAAAATGAACATAACTAAAATTTAAAAGAAGGCAAAAGATGGCTCTTGCTATATTAAATCAAGAGACTAAGACCAAAGAGATTTAGTAAACACACATGAGATCCTGAGAGGTTTTGCTCCTTATTTGTTGACTGTGAAATGACTGAGTAGGACTTCCTTATTCAAGAACATACTTACATAGCACTGACAACAGCACAGAAACACAAGACATTGCAGGGTAGCTAATTTCCTTTAACACATCTGGTAGGCTTGGGCACACACCCCATGTCATTCTGTCCAGGAATGCTACAGTTTTATTCTCCTTTGACCATGAACGCTTTCCAGAAGTGGTACACTTGAAAGTACTTATAACTCTGTGTCCCTCAGTGTGTTCTGCTGCAAGAGTAATCTCAAAAGTAGACTCTCCATTGAGGAGGAGGAGGAAGGGAAGAAGGAAGGAAGGAAGGAAAGAAGGAAGGGAGAGAAAGAAATCAAAAAAGGAAAGAAAGAAAGAAGAAAGAAAGAAAGGAAAGAAAGAAAGAAGAAAGAAAGAAAGGAAAGAAAGAAAGAAAGAAAGAAAGAAAGAAAGAAAGAAAGAAAGAAGAAAAGAAAGAAAGAAAGAAAGAAAGAAAAAAGGAAAGAAAGAAAGAAAGAAAGAAAGAAAGAAAGAAAGAAAGAAAGAAAGAAAGAGGAAGGAAGGAAGGAGATGGGGAGGGGAGAGTGGAGAAAACAAAAAGAAAAATTAATCAAGTAAAATTTGAACACTTGCCCTAGAACATTTTACGATCTGTTGTGAGAAGGACATGAATTCTGTTAAAATGAATATTTACTGAGAGTTAATAGTTGCTGTATTTAAGTTGGTTACATTAGGAGATGTTGCAAATAGAGGTCCTTGCTTTTATAAGATTATCACAGTAACCGTTCAGAGATTAAACCCCCAAACAATGAAAAATAGAGGCAAATATTCAGACAGTAGGTGAAATAAAATACCTGGTGTAGAATCAGTAAGAACAGATGATCACATCATTTACAAAACCTGGGTCTGTAACACTAGGGTTCATAGTCTGAAACAACAGCCTCATATATATGATATCTGTGTTTTGCGTTATTTAAATGCTAAGGGATGCATTTATTTGCATATGTATATAAGGATTCCTTCTTTTACTCAGATAGTTACTTCATAACTCAGTGATCTAAGGAAACATTTATTAAGCACAGACTGCAACCCTGACGGGTTCTGGGTGGGGGGGTACATTGGCAAACACAGGCTGTGCTCTATCTAATGACATCCTTGGGGAATACAGAGTAAAAAAGAGAACAAGTGAGGCAGAGCTGTGAATGGGAGGAGAAGTATCAGTGGGAAGAGCATTTTAGGTGGGTATAACCTGATCTGGCACTGGGAACTTAATTATTTTCCTCAACGCTCCCCAAATGATGATATATCCTGTAGAAAAATTTCACATAGATCATTATGGATTTGTAGAGAAAGGACTTTCAGTACTTCATTAGATTAAAACTACCCACATTTTGCTACATTTCCAGTCTCATATTTTGCTCCTTAATTACCACTATTTAAATGCTCTTTTAAGATCAGCTGTAAATTAAAATTGATCCACTGTCAGCAGTCTCCAACAGTTGGCAGAGGCCATTGACAAAGATGAAATTTGAGTTGCATGGTGTCTTTCTGAGAAGACAAAAATGTTATGAAATGAGTCGACTCTGCAACTTGGCCCAAAAGGCAAAAATGTGATTTTTCTGCAGTGGGAGAATTTGAACATAAATAGTCAGCCATGTTTGGAAAATGTGAATAAATATGTGTACATAAAAAGCCACAGCTTTATCTCCATGTACTTCACGGATGCCTATTTTCTCTATATAACAATATTCCTTTTGAGATAACCTTATAAATAGGTTGATGCTCATATATAGTTTGGAGTAAGATCTTAGTCTCTTGCTTGCTGTATGTTTGAAAGAAACAAAAGAAGCATTTTGTGCATTAATTTATTTCTCTAAAAACTGAAAGCTAAAAAGTACTGTGTAGTTGTGACAATGAAACAATAAAACACAGGAAATAATGGAGTGTCTGGAAAAACAGGGATAATATCAAGGGAGACGAAGATGTCATCCATGAAATGTGTTTTTTTTTCAGGTCCTGTATTTTTTCCAGGAAGTTTAAATCCATACACATCTGTTTTAAAATGCTCTACTTTGGTCAGATTTTACCATAGCAGAATTGAGTTGGCTAAAGGTGGCTAAGAAGTGGTTCATAACTACATACACCACACACACACACACATACACACACACACATAATTGTTACTTTTTATATAGCTGGACTTTGGTCTGTGGTTTTGGATCTAGTTCACAGTATGTGGATTCAATCAGGCTTTTTTGAGATCTTGTGCATCAACTGAGATCATATCTAAGGTGAGTTCTATGCTAGGAGCTAAAATCCTGAAACATGGCCGTTGCTCCTCCCCACACATCTCCTTTTGAAGGAGTGCAGGATCCATGTTGGAACTGGTTCTTCCCTGTCATTCAGAAGCTTCCCACTGCCCTAGAGGACTCTAGGACTTTCAGAAGCCAGCATGGAGCAGCCATTTTTGCCTTTCTAGAGAGAGAAATGCCGAAAGTTCTACATTCTCTGGGTTTTCCAAGAGCTACGTTAACTTTAGTTCTTTGTTCACAAAGATTTTATTATGGAAAAAAAAGCAGTTAATTTGAGTATCTGTATGAGCACAGAACTCACTTGTCCTTTGGGATGCTGTATTTTCTCTAGCATTCACGTTTCTGATCACATCACCTCTCAGCGTGGGTTTGTCTCATCACACGCTACTTAAGAAACTAAGGTGCTCTTCTAAGGGTCCCCTTATTTCACTTTCATGCTTAATTCACTTTGCTTCATTTACCAGTAACTGAAATCAGGTTATTCATTTACTAAGACCATTAACCATTTTTTATCCTTTGTTGTTAATATAACGATCAATAGATGTAGTATACTCCCTGGCTTTCTCATGGTTAAATCTTAGCATAGAGGATAATATCTATGCATAATCAGCCTTGAATAAGTATTGATCCACCAAGTTTCATGTTTATAAGATGACATATCAGGTCCATTCAGGGATGCCAGAAATGATGAGACACCTACTGTGTCCACACATGTAAAGCATCCCCCTTCAGAACTGGTCAATCATTTATACACATATTTTATAAACCAATTTTTAAATTAATTTTCCTTGTACAAGGATAAGGAAATAGTCCAAAAATAGATAAAGGAATAGAATTGTGTGTTGTCTCAATCTTAAGTATATACTACTCCTATTAAACAGTGTCTAAGAATAAAGTTCTCATGAATCAGATTTTGTTTTTTATCATAAAACAAAAGACACTGAAAGAGTAGAAAAAGAGCCAAAAAATCATGTTACTGGTGAATGAAGGAAGGTGACTGTTAGAAACACTATTCAGAGCTAATGAGGTCTTCTAAAATGGATTATGAAAGAGAACCAGATTAGTGAGAGGTAGGCAGAATGACAGGGCTGTGTACTGCTTTGGAATCAGTATTGTGATATCATTAAACATGATTGTGAAGATAAGAAAAATGTGAGATTTATTTTACTCTTTCATTCTACTCTGATAACAATATGATGCAAAGCTACTGCATTTTGGAAATCCATGAGAAGGAAAAGTCAAGAAATTGTAGCTCATGCAAGTATCTGAAAGAAAGGACAACATCAGTCAGAAAGTTGATAGAAAGAGAAATGAACTGTGGTGATGCGAAGCAAAAAGACAATTGGAAAGATGAGAGCTCAAACAATCAATAGACAAGATGACAAGTCTTGGAAAATGTAGGACAAGATCACGGGATCTTCATTTAAGAACTGCAGAAAACACAGCCAAACACCAAATTATGGGTGCCTTGTGGGCCATGGGAATATTACCATAAGCTCTATTTACTATTTGCCATTGTCTTCCTAGTACTTGTTGGAGATTCACAGTACTAAGAGCAAACTCTGATCACGGTTTTGCAGAGGAATTATGACCTTGTTCCTGGTTTTCCAACATGAGAGCATTAAAGATGAGTTGGAACTGGAATTGATTTTCACCAAGTCTACAACACGAACAAATTTTTTTCACATTTTGGATCTTGTGATTCTTTCATTTTTTAAATTATCATTCATTTTTTACACTACGGAGACAATACAATATTTACAAATGTGAGTCTGATTTATTTCACTTATGAGCATAGTCTCAAGTTGCCTCCATTTACCTACAGAAGCCTCAAGATAATCTTTTTTATAGCTGAGTAATATTCCATTGTGTAAAAATACCACATCTTTTTCATACATTCTGTGGTTGATGGGCATAAGGAAAGGGAAAGAAAGTGCTCAAAATACATTTAACTGTATGTATGTATAAGTATGCAAGATCGATAACCATGCTACTAATTCTGTTAGTTCATTAGAAAGAATAATTTGTGTTGTCAATGTTTGTTTCATTTTTCTTTATGTTTAGATTTCATAACTTAAACAACCACTTAAGATAATGCTATGTAATGTATTAACTACTATTGATTTCTTACTTTTTTTGAAATTCTGTATTACTTCTTTTTTCTGTTTTGCTTTTTAAAAATAAAAAAATAAAAAATAATACAAAAAAAACCCATTTTTTTCCACAAAAGTCACTGAAACTTAAATGAATGAAACAAATGAGTGTCAAATGACGCATACTGGCAATAGTGTGCCAAGTAGAATAGACAATCTATATTATCTTTTTCTAGGAATGACTCCCAAAACAGAGCAATCTTCCAACTAATTTTTCCCTAATAGTCAGTCTGTAAGCAAGTCCTATAAGTTCTGCTTCTTGCAAATTTTAAAATACACCCTCTATCCCATGTCTCTGCTACCATCACCCTGTTTCGGTTATATCTCCTAAAATACCCAATTCCCAGTGATATCTTCTTCACAAAACTTACGCCACTACCTGCAGCTATCTTTTTTAAAATTAAAAAAGACAGACTATGTGTTCATGCCACACTTACACTTCTCCTAGGAAAAATCCATTTCTTTCCAGTTAAAGATGCTCTAGAGAGACTGTATTACTTATTATCTATGCCACACTACATGCCTCTCACCTCCAGTGATGCTGAGTTCTACACAGGACCCCGCTCTCATGCTGACTTCACACCGCCATTGCGGTTGTTACGGCTGGGGTAACTCACTCCATCTGTACGCCTAGAAAACTCAAACCCATTCTTTAATCTTAGCATAAGCATAACATCCTGCATGGAGATTTTCCTCGATTCCCCCTGGGAAGAATGAAATACATTTTCCTTTATTCTCCATCTCTATAGCATCATTTATAAGTGTTTATATCTACCATTACATGGCATTATGATTTCTTTTTAGCTTTTGAAGCCTATCACTTCCTCTCTGTAACTACACTGTATATCCCAGAGCCAAGTGAATTGTGTAATCCCCCAAATGTCTGCTGGATACCTGAATAAATGAATAAATAATGAATTGTACTAGGTACCTCCTCATTTTCTGTGTCGTTGTCCTCCTATTTGTTTTAGATAGACTCAGTATCTTGAGGATAAAACTAAGTATTGTTCATTCTGTTCAGTCTAAACACTTTTTCCTTTTCCATAAAACCTCTTTCAAGCATCGATGAATGTAGCTTTTACTACCACTGCAGCTGACAGAACTATAAAGAGAAAAGCTCTCCTGTTTGTCTGAAGACTCTAAACAAAAAAGGTGATCCTTGAAGTGATAATAAAACAACTTACATTATAATAGAGCTTCATGTTAAAAATATTTTCATATCCACTAGTACCCTTGAGGTTCTCATTGCTTTTATTAATTCATGAGTAATTGACTGCTATGCACCTTTTATGTGCTGGGTCTTGTGACTGACAATGGAAACTAAAAGAATGATGAGAGACAAGTTCACTTTCTGTCAACATACGGCTTTTGATTCAGTCCAGGAACCAATAAAATAATGCAAAAAGGGGGGCATCACTGAAAAGTTACTGAGTCTGCTATCTACTATCTACAAAAACCAATAAAATTAATTACAGGTACTATCGCTAATGAAATTAAGAGCAGTAGTTATTTTGGTGTCTTTATGAAACAGATAATGCATGTTATGCAGATTTTCCAAAATGAATCAATTTATTTAATTCCCAAAGAAACATGTTAAGGTACATTTGATTACTATATATACTTTATAAAATAGGAAACTGGGCATAAGGAGACAAAGACAACGAAAGAGTCTGATGACCCACAGAGCAATAGAGATGAAGCCAGCCCAAGAATTCCCAAGTGTCTCACTGGCGCCATATATGTATGTGTGTGTATATATGAATGGGAAGGCTTAGGCTGTGTTAGTCAGGGCACCCATGACCAAACACATCCTGAAGAGAGGATGTGAGATATGAGACCCTCATTTCAAACCCCATGCTCACTCTTTTGCTTCATCTACACAGTGCATTCTCAATAGTCTTTAATAACTCTTAGAATCTGGTAAAGCGGCACCCCTCCACGCACTATCATACTTAAACAACTAACTCTTTAAACAAATAATTATTGAAAGATACTACTCTTCTACAGGTTGTTCTGATTGTTACAGGTACTGCAGTAAAGAAAACAGATAAATGTCCCTTCCTGCTTCTAATGGAGAAAAGCGACGGCTATAACCAGAAGGAGTGTTGAGGGTTCTTACTGATAAGTGGCTGTGTGTTAAACCTGACATTTAGACATTCATCAGAGAATGCAGAGGAAGAGGTCTTAGTGTGAACTTTGCAAGCCTTTCGGTTTCCCAAGGTGGGCTTTTCTGTACTCATCTTTTCACCTGTGAAGCTTTGTTTCCCCTCAACAACTCCACTGTATCCTTTGCTTCCTGCTTTCCACTCTGGTTTGCATCTTGGTAGTAAAGAAACTCTGAAAGGTTGATCAGTTCTACAAGAACTTGGGAATTTCCTCACACAATTCCCTCTTTGTGAAGAATTCTGGCTCCCTGCCCCTCTTTCCTGAAATCTGGGTGCACCCTCAGAAAGCAGAGTGATGCTGCCTGAGGGCTCTTCCTGCTTGGCTTGTGGAACTCCAGCTCAGAAGTCTGAGCCATTCCCAGAGCTTTGACCCCCAACTTGAGTATCTGCTCATAGCAGTCACTTTCCTGGAGCTGGGCACAACACCAGACTCCCTCAGTTTACAGGAAGAGAGGTTGATTTTGGCTCACAGTTTCAGTCCATGTTTGGCTGGCTCCAAGGCAGAAACAGAGTGGCAAAGGGGCATGGCAGAGAAAAAAGTGCTCAACCCATGGCAACCAAAATGCTGAGTGAGAAGGAGGAGGCAGTGAGGGAGACGCACCCTCCAAAGTCACACCCACAATTACACACATCTTCGGGCAAAGCCCCACCTCCATACCAAACCTTTAGCCAAGAGCTCATCAATGAAACAGTCACTAATGAGTATAGCGCCATGTTGATCCAATCACCTCACCAAAGTCCTGCCCATCGTCACATGAGACTTGAAGAGGACAATTTTAGATTCAAATTGTAACACAGCCAGTAGTTCCTGGGTTGGCAGTTGCCTTGTTTATATTATAGGGCTTTCATGGAGGCCATAAAAAAATCAAGAAGCCATTCAAAACTCTAAATATCTCTCTGTAGCAAGTTTTAAATTTTGGTGTGATTGATTAATTTGAGATTTCGTCCTTTTTGACTGTAAACCATACAAGTTATTAATAATGAACAAGTTATTAATAATGAATTTTGTTTTATTATTTAAAACAAAATTGTATGAACATATCATGAGATTATGGGTGATTTTTTAAAAAATTTTATTTAAATATTTCCAATTTTGCAATACATGAGATTGTAAACATGAAAAAGAGACATAATCGTAAAAACATTGCATTGTTCTGTTTCTTGTTTATATGCATGTGAAATGGTCTTCATCTCACTTGTCTAATTAAACTTGATCTTTTGAAAAATAAAAGGAAGTTGTATTATTTATGGGGCACTGACCCAATACCTTGTGCTTTGCATCCACAAAATAAGGGCTGGCCCAACCTTTGCAGCTGGGTCCCTCCCTCAAGTCCCTCCTCCCTTGACATCTAAGCATTCAGGACTAATTGCCACTCCTAATCGTTTGTGGTTCTTTCCTGTAAGACCTATAAATACAAGCCCAAAGTGCTTTACAGACAGGCAAGATCCAGTAATCCTGAGACATCATTCAGTTGGAAGAGGCAATTAGACATTTTTTAACAAGTTCTTTAATACAAAATGGAGTAATTAAAACTTGCACATTGGAAGGAAAAAACACTTCTGAGATTATGTGCATTTTATTAAGCTATTTCAAATACTAAAGTTTATTGCAACACACGGTTTTTTATTTCCTTTCTTTAATTGAATTGCTGGCACTAACAACTGAATGAAATGAGTGCCTGACCCATGAGAAACAGATTAAGTCATGTGGGGTGTTTATTTTTAATTGGTATTGACCACAAACTCATACATTTCCACTAAAATTGGACTGAATCGGAAGATTTTACTCTTTGATTCAAATGTTATGATACAGCCACTGAATTACTCCAGTGATGGCTTAACCTATGTCAGCTGTACTTTAGACTCATTGCTCAGTTTTGTTGGAAGGTCAGCATTTTCATGCAGGGTTTGCTAATGCTCTAATCAGCCATACTGCTAACAATGGGATTACTCAGTAATGAATCAATAATTAACATCCAACTTTATTCATTGTAAATCCAGTCGAAGGCATATTTTATTTGATCCAGTGAGTATCTGTGGATATTAAGTTACAACACCAAGATAGCTGAGTTAAATCAGCGCATTTTTTAATAAAAAATACCACCTGGTTCTTAGCTTTCTTAATTTTTAGATACATATTTTGCCTATCAAAATGATACCCATGGACTCCATTTGTAGTCTGTGATCAGAGGATGCGCTTCTCTTTTATTATTTCATGGGTTGAGTTTCTTTTTTGACCTAACCCTCAGATGTGTGCCTTCTCTGCCTCTGCCCTGCTGACTCTGCACTCTCTCTCCAGCTTCCTATCCCACACTGCTGGGGTCTTTCTCTGTCTCTCCATTGATTTTTCTGAAGCTAGATTCATTTTTGGCACACTATGCTCTATTATTAGATTTTCCTCAGAACTAATAATAGAATTTTTGGCCATTGATTTCTTTGTACTACTAGTGACTAAATCATTTGATGCATTTCAAGTTCTGAGCTTCAACCTGAATTCCTTTTCGCATTGCTTCTATAACAGTTTTTTCTAGATTAGTCCCAAGTCATACTGCTTCCAACTCATTCTTAAGGATTGACAAGCTGTACTGTATAAAAAGACATATTGTCAAAGGCATGTAAAAATACTTAATGTGACAATAGAATGCAGTAAATTAAACACAAAATAAAAATGGTATGATGAGAGTGTAGTCTAAGGTCAATTCTTGATTCAAAGACTCCAAAACATGTCATCAGAGATAAAGATCCTGAATAGCAGAAAAGAAAAGAACAGAAGCACCCAAAATAGACAGTGGGGATGAGCTAAGATTATTTCACAAACCTAAGTGCAGAATAATGAAGTATTTTTCTTCTTTCTCCTCTTTTCTCCCTTCTTCCTCTTTTTTCTTTTTCTTTTTTTCTCCTCTTCTCACATTTCTCAAGGTGACTTTTATGATCATCCTAGAGTTATTTTTTGATATGTACAGCTGAGTGTTAATGTTAAGATAGACAGTATCAAAGTCGCTTTGGGCACAGATACTAACAAAACTGTGACCTGCCAAATAGGAGCTCAACATCTGTAAATTTTCCTTGTCAGATGCAAAGAGAAACTCTTGGCAAGAAGAACATCTATAAGACAAAATCTACATATATTGGTCTACATTTCATAAATGAGTTACTAAAAATAGGTAGTCAGAAATTTACTGAGTTAAATTGGGAGTGGCGGCATATTCCTGTGATCCCAGAACTTGGGATACTGAGGCAGGAGAATCTCCAGGAGTTCAAGGACAGTCTGGGCTATGTAGTGAGTTCAAAACCAACCTGAACTGGATATTGAGACTCTCGCTAATAAAACCAAAAGGAAGAAGAAGAGAAATTTACTGAGTTAAACAACACTCCTTAATTAGTTCAATGATAGCAAGCATCTCAATGCATGATGACAAGGTAGTGGTGCACTGGACCCAAAAGACTTTTCAAATTTCAGATCTACCCACTAAACCTGGCAGACGAGAGAGCTGAGGATGCGCTGACTCTCAAAAGTTCCCACAGCTATCTCCTAGTAATTCCAGGGTGAGGATCAATATTCGGCACCCTTCTCATGAAGCCACGTTGCCTAATTTGATGGAATAACTATAGTTGGAAAATCTGCCTTGTCACAGTCCAGATGCCTGATGCATATAAAATGGGACTTTAAAACTAACATTTTTGTATCAACAGCCAATGTGATTAGTCTTTCTTAATTAGGTAGACCTGTTAGGAACCGAGCATATGGAATCAGAACAGAACATTTTCTGCACCCAGGTCCTTTTCATTCATGAAGCCAGCATTCGACGTTATTTTCAGGGTGCCCCCTTTGAGGGAAATATGTTAATATTAAACTGAAGAAGAAGATTATTGCTACCTAATGACCTGGGACTACAGTGTGTTTAATCACAGCCACATGAAAATATTTTCATTAGTCCTTAGGAATAGACCACATAACAGGGGAAGCTGGAGTATCTGAATTCCAAACCAATTTTAAGAAACAGGCTTGGGGTATTTACCCACCATCCCCTATAGAAAGAATAACACACACCAGTGATGTTTCAAAGTAAACCAGTCTTCAGTAAGTTGAGAATCAAAGATGTCAAGTCCTGGATGAACAAGTGCTTCAAGGATGGAAACAGTTGCTCCTGCCTCTGTAAAATGGAACAGCAATAACTATTTCCCAAGGGTGACGAACAAATGCAATGCAAATATGAGTATACATAATAAAATGTCAGTGTAGAAAAGTTCTGTCATTTATCCAGGAAGAAACAACTAGCAAATGGTGGAAATGAAGTTGGAATGCAAGTCTATGCTACTTTTTACTACAACAAACATTGTACTATTCTTGCAATAAATAGTGTCAATATGACTACCTTTCAGTGGACCAATTAATGATAGTTTCATTAAAACTTAGAATTTGACTTGGAACTTAAATTAATGGTAGAAACTGGATATTTGATATTTAGGACTCTATTGTACACAGAAAAATAGAACAGAAAAGCTCGGGAGGTTATTAAGCCTACTTCTAACATATTTTCATTGGCACCCAAATATATTTACATTGAAAGAATCATAAAAGGGAGTTGAAGAGATGTCATGACAGGCCATGTATTGAATAATGACAATAAAATAAAAATAATGACAATAGTCAATATTCACTGAATCTACCTTTCAATCTATACATTCAATTTGCAATTTTAGATGAATAATTCTTCAAAATCTTTTGTACATTGGCATACACAATCTAGCAATTCTATGAAATTAATTAATACTTTTCTTAATGTTACACGTATCCACATTTGAAGTATATTGAAGTCATTTTCATTAAGATCTAACAAATGTTTACATTCCCTCCTATGACCTGCAGATGAGTTTGTCTAAGACACCATAAAGGCCATTTAAAATGAAGCCTCCTCTTGCATAGGTTAGGGGAAATGGACCCTGGTTCTCACAGTCTGATTGGATTTTATCCTCCTTAATAACATGACCTTGTGTGAAATAATCTATGATAAAACCTGTTATATAGATGATAATCCATTTTTATAAGTTAAAGTCAAGTTGTATCTCTCTAAGAATATATTTGTTTACTTTGATTGACAGCGGTCTTAATTTGGATGTATACAATACTTTAATTCAAATTACTGTATGTTTCATCAATAATTATAGTTTTTACTGAAAAGTTTTATTTATGGTAGACTAACTTTGGTTTCCTATGGCAACTTCTTTTTCAATGAACTATTTCTCATTTCAGGGAGCAATTCACACTATTATCTTTGCCATTTAGACAGGAAAAACTGATAGAAAAGGGATCTTACCTGTTAAGTATTTTAGCTTATCACTTGTCACTAATTCATTAATTTAAAATAAAAATAGAGATATTTAGATTGACTTTTGATGCCTTACATCATACAGTGGTTTCCCATTTATCAAGAACTTCCACATGCATCACCATCTTGACATCAGAGCTGCCCTATGGAAGACAGCACAGAAATTATTACTTGTTATACTTTATACAAGGAAACTAAGGAAGGAGAAAATTCATAGTGTTCGACAGTTATCATACACAATTCTTATTTAAGGATGCTTAGTCTGAAGTTTTGAGTAAAACTTATTTGTATTAGAAATAATAACTTTATTGATTTTTTCTCTCTTTAACATTATCTTTGTTTCATTACTTTTTTGAAGAACTTACTGTTCTTGTACCCTCCTAAGACAGAGATATTTTTGTAAATACATTGGCTATGGAATTCTCTCTCAATTTATTGATTTCAGGTACAGGGTTCTCCATGACTTCATCTTAAAAAGTCATCAAATGATATCTGAAAAAGTTATCTAATAATAGTAGCTCTTATTCATACAACTTTTAATTAGTAAGAAAATATTGTTTGGATATCTGCATAGCACCTTGTTTAGTGTATTGTGCATTGCATGTTTTGGGTGTGAAAAAATGAACCATGTAAGAATGTTCCCTTTGCCACTAACATGAATAATCCTTGGATACAAATGACTATAATACAGGATATAAATAGGATGTTATTGTGCGATGAGAGAAGAGGAGATAAAGAACAGTGTCTGTGGATGCAGGTAGGCTGCATAAGCTATTTATACTGTAGTCTGCCCTCTTATAAGTGTCTTGCTAGTGACTCCAGAGGTGCAAAGCATGCAGAGGAGACTGGAAGCAGGTGAGGGCCTGGAGTCTAATTTAACTTTCTCTGATCCAACTAGGCCAACCTCCCCACGTGTTCCAGCCTAACACCCTGCATGTAGCACCACCTCATCTGAAGAATGAAAGTTGCTATCTACCTAAGGAAAGAAATAGAAAAAATTCAAAATAACATGGTTTAGGAATCAGGGTCACTTTCAGGAGAAATTCACACAAGAGAGGGCTTTGCCTTGGAAGAAGGAAATGGAAAAATAGAGAGGACAGAACTCTTTATTTGCTAAACATTCTGCTTTATCCAGGAAGGCACTTCCGATGTGGGTGTGGGCTTTAATATGTTATGTATTTTTAATAGCTGTTTTTTAATCTGTTTTGCATATTCGTGTCAAAAATATTTTGGTGAGAACGTCATTGAAACATAAACAGAAAGATGCAGCCTTTTTCTACACAAATAAAGCCTTTTGAAATGTTATTTTTGCTCACTTATTTTAGTTTTTATTCATGTATTTAATGAGGTAAGTGTGCATGGGAAAGCATCACTAGAGTTAACAATTACTCTGAAATCAAAGGGATTTGCAATTTGAATTTTATTTGACTATTTAAAAAGTCACTTGCTTGGCATAGTCTATGTTAATCTCACTTAGTGCTAACCCAATAACTCTTTGTAAAACAATGCGTTCACTTCAAGACTGTGAATTCTAGACTATTTGGGTACCAACTGACAACTTTCAGGTTGTGAGTAAGGAGATAAAATCTTATGTACATGAGGCATACATCTTAAAAGATAATAGATATATTTGCTAAATTCATGAGAGTTGATATATCAGGTCCAAGAGAACACGCCATCTTAGGTATTAAATAAGATGTGGATGGATGTGAATGACCCAAGTCTTCTCGGAGCTAAGTGTTCTTAAATAACTCAGAAGGTATTTCACGCTTTTTCAAGCTGGAATTTACCCAATGAAGTTTATTTTCTTCTCGTTGAAGTATATATTTGAGGAGAACCTTAGGACACGCCACTCCTTGACTAGGAAAATGACTCCAATCTTCAGTTAAATTATTGTTCAGGCATTTTTCAAGCTTCATTTGTAATCCAAACAAGGTGTCAAATATTTGCCCTAGAAAAGACAATTTTTTCCCTTTATGAGAAGGTCAGGGATTGAATGTTAGATGAAAAATTAATATCTTTAAAGAGTAGAGAATAAGTTATTGCCAGAGAGTGGCTGTACAGAGCGAGATTATCTGCTCTTTTGAAGCAGGTACCGCTCCAACGCCTGGCGCTGTAGGTCTTCTGACATCACTGGCAGTTTGCACAGCCTTAACCTGTGTTACAGTTCAGGGAATAATGGCCTGTAAACTAACTGCTACTTAAATCAGCCACTCCTTTTGCTTTTTAAGCTGTCAGAGTGCATACATCGATTCATTAGATTTCCCTCCTGTGGGTATTTATTCATTAATTTGTGAAGCACTTGTTGAAACAGTGCATGCAACAGACATTTAACCAGACATGGAGAACGCATAGTGAGTGTGACAGGACTGATGCCCTCAGAGGGGCTTTGGGAGTCACAGAGAGACTGATGGGTCATCAGTGAGTAAGCGCTTTGGTCCCATTAGATGTAGCGTGTCTTCCATTTATCTAGCACTTCTTTTCCTTGTACTGAGAACAGAACCCAGTGCCTTTGTCCTGAGTTATGTACTCAGTCACTTTTTATTTATTTATGTTCTAACATTTTTCATTTATGTTTTAATTCCAACTCACTAAATTGCTCCGATTGGACTTGCAATTTTCCCGCTGCAGCCTCCCACAAAGCAGAGATTACAGGCATAGATCACCAGAGTTGGATCCCTGAGCATCTCAGATGTATCAGTCAACACAATGGAAGTAGGAAATACAGTACAGGATGAAAGTTTGTTCTTCTGCTTTGTGAAACTTAATCTATTGGCAGGAAAGACTTAAAAATGTAATTTGAGACTAATAATGCTAAAAGAAGGAAAGAAAGTCATTTTTCTGAAGAAGGAATAGAATGAATAAAAGAAAAACTTCTGTGATACAAACTGAGTGGTTGTAATGATGATAATATAATGTGATTCTTGGCTGTGGACAGTGGAATCTCCAAGGATGCCATTTTTGGTATCAACTATCCTTCAGTTGAGAATCATCCCATAGGTTAGAAATAAACTACTTCTTGTAGCTTCAGACTAGAAGACTCCAAAGATGCACCTTCCTTAAAGGGGTTTACCTCTGGCCAAATATGATTGGATCAGAATGTGTGTTTTCTCTAAGCTTGAAACCAGGAACTTGGAGAGAAGTAGGTAGAGAGAATAGTCAGGTGCTAGTTCCCTGCATGGTCTCTAGACCACCAGTGTACTGGGAAAGACAGAAAATAAGAGGACCTAAAAATGTAGGCAGAGGAATCCTTGTGAACAAGCTGCCCTCCCTACATGAGCGTCCCAGGGGGCTTGCAGGTGCTGATGCAGGAGGTGCCACAAAATTATCTGGATGCTGTATTGTCAAAATCAGAACATCAGTCTATTTCCAAACACTCTGTCACAGGTTGCAAGTATCAGAATACTGTGAGCAAAGTTTATTGGTTTTGAATGAAGGGTGAGATTGTGCATTGCTCAATATGAACAGCTGAATTATGGGCTTATGAGTTTATTAAGGCTCACAGGAGAACCAGGCTGCTGTCTCTCCTCTGAAGTGACTATCAATCAATCTCTGTCTAGTTGATAATCTGTTTAAATTAAAGGCAAAATATGCTACATGAGATACTTTTAATAAAGAATAAATAATGTAATCTAATGCATAATACAAATTTGTTCACAAAATATTTGTGGAGGAAAGAACAAAAAAGAAAGCAGAACAAGATGAGAAAAGAAGAGAAAAAAGATTGAAGACAAAAATAAGATATACTAAGATCTACTATAAGAGAAGTATCTATTAACTAATTAATTAATTTGTGATAATAATCTATATGTAAACTAATAATAAATCTAGAACTTGTTATAAAATAATAGTATGGAGCCTAACTATGTAAATATATTTATATAAAAATGTATTATAAAACTGCATATATATATTACAAAAAGCATATTTGGTACAGTGTATCCAATGTCTTATAGTTAAGCCTGCAAGAGGAACATGATATCAGAGCCTTTGCATCTTTCTGAACAGGTACGGAGCCGATGGGTCTTTTGCAAGAACTAACAGGCAGTCAAGGTAAAGTCCAAGGCTAGTATCAGCGTTCAAATTTTTATGTCAGGGTCTCATACTACCGAAAAGGGAGTTTTCACATTGTAAAGGGAGTGTTCGCATATTTGTTGAACTTTATTCTCAATAGTTGTTCCTTCAACAACTATTCAATGACAAAAGTGTCAGACTAGAAGACAGGCAGGATTGAAAGCTGGGAAGGAACATGAGGGGCAGATCTATGGGACCCAGAGCAGCACAGGTGCAGTAGGGAACAGACACAGCACCAAGGTGCTGACTGTTAAGGTTGACGCTGCGCACACCTGGGAAGATTTCACCCTTACACAGTACTCTGCTTTGTCAGACTGAGATGGGGTGAAATTCAGAAGAGGCCCCCGGGATGCAGATATACTTTCAAACACATTGCACTGAGAAATAATCACATTACATCAAATACTGTGCTGATATAACCTGCGGGCTTCTCATTATTTGACTTGCTTGGACTTGACTGAGTAAAGAGAAATTATTTTGGGACACATGAATGACATGTAACATAGATGATGTATATAAGTCACAAAATTATTTAGCTATTAAGTTAGTTTACGAAACAACACAAGTCCAAATTTAAGAACAAAAGAAGGAAGCTTCCATGTCAGTATCATCACCGGCACCCATGATTATAGGTAAGCTGAAATACTGTTATAGGCAATTCACATATTCGACTCACCAAATCACAGCAGCAAAAGTACTGTCTAATACATACAGGCTTCCACTGCACTGAGTAAATGTGCGTGGCGGGCACAGGAAGCAGGATCAGCGCTGCACTGTGCTCTCCGTCCCTACCCAGCATCCCACTGTCACCTCTGCTGTCCTTGCTGGAGCACTGTATAATTCAGGCATGCAACACAGGGCTAAAAAGCGGGAAACAGAGCTGGGGTGTAGCTCAGTGGTACACTGCTTGCTGAGCATATACAAGCCCCTGGATTTGATCCCCAGTACCACAATCACATAATAATACCAAAACTTCATGCTCCTGTGGGACTAAATTATTAACTATCCTGAGTCACATGCAGTCTTTGGGCTAGGGGTTGGATGTGCCTTCACAGGTAGACAGGACAGTGTGAGCATATAAATATATACATATATATGCACACACACACACATACACATATATGCTATGAATATACACATGTTCATAAGTATATACACATAAGAATAGATTCAAGCAAATTATATCTTTGTCATATATATATATATATATATATATATATATATATACTATAGTGTAGGAAGAGATAACTGAAAGGCATAACATTTCAAACTTTCACCTTTTGTCATTCCTTAGTCTATTCATCATTCTGTAGATTGCAAGATTTAAATTTGACTCAGGACATCATACAATATGTGTAATGGGGTGTACTTTTGATTCATGTTTCTTCAAAATGTCAAGGCTCAGATGTCTGTATCAAGTGAAGGATTAGATTTGCAGTTAGTACACAGAGTCCTGCCCACAGTAAGTACACTATAAATAAGATCCCACTCATATTTATAGTCTAGTGAGCACTTGGCAATATATTAGGTATTCTCATAAATATCCTTTCAGTTAGTTATCACAACCAGCTCTGAGTTAGATGTTATTACTCTCGTGATAGCAGATGGGGAAACAAAAGCTCAAGTGCTGACCATTAAAAACAGACCCAGCACATACAAGTAGCACTGAGCAGGTCACTGTGCCTGAGCGTCCTGACTTTAAATCCTATGCTGTTTAAAAAAGGAAATGTTGACAACAATAAACACCCTATAATCAAAGGCAATGAAAGACAACCTTCATGCGAAATACAAATATCTACAAGTCTAGGATGCTGTGGGTGCCAAATGTGCATGCCATACATTTGACTTGAGAAGACATCGGTGAATGGAAGAGAAGAGCAAGCTGAATGTGTCTACAGCAGCAGTGAAGAGATGGAGAGGGAGAACAGGGGGTTAGTGAAGGTGAAGTGTGGGGCATCTTGCAGGGGTCCTTTCATTAAACATCAACACACACACGCACACGCACACACACACACACACGCACACACATGTTGCCTTATTAGCAGGCCCAAGTATTTGTGAACAAATATTTAAAGTAAGTCCTGACTTCATGTAAAAAAATAAAATTGACCAAATGAAAGCAAGAAACCAGCAATTTCAGGGGGAAAAAGATTCACAAATAAAAGAGATAAAGAGACTAAATTTTCTTTTACCATTGCCACAAAGAAAAAGGTCAACAGACAGAAATATCTTGGGCACCTTCTGTTTGTCATGAACTAAGTAAGATAGGAATTTATCTTCTCTTTTCCAGTTTAATCCACATGTGAATGTTCTGAGAAGGAAATTATGAATTCATGTTTCATATGAAGAAACCAAGGCTCAAACTAAGCTTTCAAATTAGCTAATGCCACATAATTGGTCAGAGGCTGAATGAGCAAATACCCTGATTTCTTAGAGCCTGGCTCTTTCTTCATCTCTAATTCCTGCGTGTGTATCAGGCACAAGATCATATGACTAAAGTGCAGACTTGGGTTTACTTATTGTTTTATGGTGTTTTAAAAGTCTGCCTGTCTTCTGTCACTTGAAGACATACACACGTGCACGCACACATGCACACACACTGCCTTAGTAGCAGTGTCATGAAGTCTGGCATGGCTGGAGATGGCTGCAATTTATAAGGAATTTTTAACTCAAAATTCCAATTACTGAAATTTTAACCTTGATTTTTACTTTAACATGATAGATCCATTATTCACAATTAGTGTATTATGCACATGCTATGTCCTAGGCTTTCTGCTGGCATAGAAATCACTATTTGGCTCAACTACTTCTCTGACAGTGTTAATGATGTACTGGGAAAGACACACTAGTACAAATATCTATGGTCATGCAGAAATCATGGGTGTCTAAAAGGGGAAGCTAAATAGTGCAATAGGAGGAGAGAGAAGGAAATCTAACAGTACCTAAAGAGAGTGGTCAGCCATTCATTTAAGAGGATAAATAGATTCAAGCTGAGACATGTGGTGCACACAGGGCTAAACAGAATGGAAAGAGAGAGATTGAGTTGGGTGAAGACAAACTATTTGAATCTACTGAAAGAATTAGAGGCATTAACGAGGAAAAAGAATCTCACATTAAGGAGTTTGCATATTATCCTAAGCATACTAGGAAGCTCCCGAAGGATGTTAAGGATGAGCATGTTGGAGCTAGTCTACAAAACTTTAAAACTCTCCATATAGCATTAGACTCTCTATAAAGGAGAGGTGAGACACAAGCAATGATCTGAGGCTGATGTATCAGTTAGAGTGGCTGCATAACAATTCACCCCAACTTTTATTGCTTAAAACCAGAACACATTTTCTTCAATGTAAAATCCATCAGTCTGCATTACAGGTGAAATGGAGAGCAACTGATCATGTGTGGGGTTTAGCAGCACTTGCTCTGCACCTGTGTCTCTCATTCTACTTAAACCAGATGGAAAGTTCATCTCAGAGATAACAGAGACACTCGGACACAGATAGAGATCTATGACATCTCACAAGCTACTGTGCAGCATGGCTATTAAAACATAACTTAAATCTATGAAAATTAAGTAAAACTAAACATGCCATCTTTTAGTTGAAGGAGAAACATTGCACTGATCGCTGCATATCACCAATACCATATTTGAATGCACAGGTGCTGGGATTTCCATCATCACGGAAAGCGTGCTAGCTCTGTCTTCAGGATCCTCGCTGTCACATTCACCAGAGAGAGCAAGTTCCAGTGACGCAGAGTGTGAAGAGTTGAGGGTACGCAGTCAGCTCGCTGTGAGGACTGGCAGAGGTGTGGACATGGGGAGAGAAGAAGAATTAACATCAAACAGTCTAGGAATTAGATATGGGATGCTGAGAGTAAAGGCTGACTATGGCAAGGACCGATACAATGGAAACTGAGAGAAGCCTCTTAACTGAAATGAATTTTAAGAGTGATTATTACTTGGAATTCAGGATCAAAGATTTTGAATTAGTAAAGGTAGAATGTGAGGATGATGTCCATGGTTTGTATGTGGACAACTAAATGGATGACAGTCAGTAAGCAGAAAAAAAATCAGAAAAGCTCAAGCAGATAAAGCACATTCATTCCAAGTATGACTCATAGTACGATAACTAACCAGCACCTGGTCCAAATTATCATATTTATTTATAATGATATTATCATCACTGTAATTTCTTATATGTTTATCATTTCTGCATGTGCTCCTCTGAATTATCTGTCCTGGTGAATGCTTTCACCATTCTAAACATGTACCAGATTTTGTTGAAATGCACGCTGAATCAATCATTAATATATATATATATATATATAGCTTAAAACCAGAACTCTCTATATATATCACAGATATATATACCAGAAATATATATATTACAGTTATATATATATATATATATATATATATATATATATATATATACATAGCAATACAGCAGAGTTCTTGAAAGTGAGCTCCTTAGGTTGTCAATTCTATTGGAAAGTTCTCACTTCAAAATCTATAGTCATCAAGAATATAGTCTTTGATATAATTTTGATTACATTTCAAAAAATCAGCTTTTTGTACTCCAGCCTGCCCACCTCTTTATCTTTCTTTCTCTTTCTCTTTCTCTTTCTCTTTCTCTTTCTCTTTCTCTTTCTCTTTCTCTTTTTCTCTTTCTCTCTTTCTCTTGCTCCTCTGTATCCATCTCTGTCTCTATCTCTGTCTATCTCTGTCTGTCTGTCTCTCTCTCACACATAAACACACACACACACACACACACACACACACACTGGTTTCCTAACCTACAGTTTATGACTTTATGTAGGCTTTCATAGTTTCTACGCAGTGTAGTAAAGTCCTACATCCTTCATGAAAATGAAGCATTGGATCTCTTTAGCTCGCCCCTCCCCTTTTGGTTACATGTGTTTCGTTTCCAGGTTAGATGCTGCAGTGGGAAAGCACGACGAAATGGAGAGAAGCAAATTGCTCTGTGGGGGCACAGCAGGCGTTTTATGCAGCTCTAGCTGACCCCTGTGTTTGCTCTCAGTCTTTACCTTTATTTTCCTTTATATTAGAGAACTTCAAATATAATGTGTCTGTATAGAAGTGCATGGATATTTGTAATAATTGGATGCAAAGTGCCACCTGTGAATATGAGCACTTGGGAGAGAAAAGTGTGAGCGAGTCAGTAAGTTTTTTAAGTATTAGAAAATATTAAAAATGACCAAGTTTCATTTAAGGGTGTGATAAAAATAAGCAGTAATATATATTATGTGCCATATGCTTATATGTCAAGTGTATTTTTTCTTTCCATCAGTGATTCTGCTACTTATTTTTTCTAGAAGAAAAAAAATGAAGGGTGCATGCAACTCTTAGAAAACCAGGATAGCATAGATATTATGCAATCACAACTTGATTTGATCTTAAACGAAATGCCCCATTTTATTTAGTTAATCAAATTGCTACACTGTTGGTTATCATATATAATGACAAAACATTTCTGTTTTTAATAGTATACTCATTTAAGTAAATAATAATTAAATTTTCTTGGATATCTTTTTGGTTTTGTATATATTTCAGTCTTGTTACTAATCAGATTTCAGTCAAGAGCTGCTGATTTTCTCAAGATCATATATGTAAGCCAGGTGTGCTGGCACACACCTTTAATCCCATCACTCGGGAGGCTGAGGTAGGTGGAGCGTTGTGAGTTCAAGGCTAGCTTGGGCTACAATATGAACAAGGCCAGCCTGAACTACATAATGTGACCCTGCCTCAAAAAAATAGGACCAGGAGTTTGGCTTAGTGGCTTAAGTGCCTGCCTGGCAGACACAAGGTTGTAAGTTCCATCCTGGGTACTGCAAAAGATCATATACATAGATGGTAAGGGAATCTTTTCTAAATTACAGTTCACCTGCATTATATTTTACAGTCTTCCCTTTTATTTTATCATGGTGAGTACACTTGACAATTAGATATTCACTCTTAAGAGTTTAAATGTGTAAAACTGAATTGTTACCTATAGGCACAATGTAGAGCAGAACTTTACAATTTAATTATCTTGGAAAGTAGAAAAATTTTATCAATGCATTAGTTATGCCTTATATCTTAGTTTTCTCTCATTGCCAAGACAAAATACCTGACACAATAAGTTAAAGAACAAAAGGTTTATTTAGCTCATAGCCTATAGAGGTTTTAGTCCATAATCAGCTGACTCAAAGGCAGGGTGATACATGGCAGGGGGAAAACAGTTCGTGGCAGTGGAAGACAGCAAAAGCAAGAAGAGCAAAGAGGAAGAAAGAGAGAGAGAGAGAGCAACTCTCTTTCCCTCCTTTATACTGTATGCAGACTACCCGCCTGAGCACACGTGTAGCACTCATACTCATAATCCCAGCATTAGACCACGACTCAATCACGAATTCTAGAAGCCTGCTCCCGGACTGCATGAAGCTTTGTGGGGACATCTAGAAACAAACTGTAACACCCTATTTTAGATTCAGTATTTTACATTCACATGTAAGTAGAATCATGCAACGTTTGTTGTTAAGTGTCAGTTTTCTTTGCTAGCAAAACTCCATCAAAACTCATACATGTTGCTTGTATGTGGCAGAATTTATTTATTTATTTTTATTCCATTGTCTTATTTGTTTATTTATTTATTTTTAAATAGTATATGCTTGCAGTACATGTAGGTACAGTCATCTTGGGATAAACTATATGTACGTTATACAGCTTGACTCAGTGGCTTAATCCCTTTTCCCTTCTCCCCCCTCCATCACTGCTGTCTAATTCCTCTTTCCCTTTTTGCTCTTGTTTTTATTATGAGTCTTACTTTTTGCTTATGAAACATAATGTGTACATTCATTGAGGTTATTAGGTTGCTGCTCATAGCACATCTTCATTCTACTTATTTCCTCTTTCCCTTTTCCTCCTGTACCTTTTCCCCTTAGCAAGAGCTCCACCACCTTGTCTCTTATCCAGCCTGTATTATTCTCTGTTGGTACTTTGCCTTACTCAAGTGAGAAATACCTTCAAGTTTTTAAGCCTGAGTGGCTGGATTTCACTCACCGTGTTATTTTCCAGGTGCATCTATGTTTTGGATATACTGTACCCCCAGGTCTTCTTGATCTGCACACAGAGTGCCTGAGAACTACAGTATCCCAACAGCAGAGACAGAGAATATCTTTTGTTCAGGGCTTAATTTCAAAACTCTATTATTTCTTGAAAGAAATCAGGGTTCCTTGAGAAAGTGGTTCTGTCCATTCTGACATGAAAAAGAGAACATGAAGAGTTCATACACTGTTGTGTCAGAAAAATTATTTAACTTAATAATGACATAAGGACTCATCACAGAAGGTCATAGAATATTCCTCCCTGAAATCAAATACTGGTCCCTTTGAATATGATGCATTAGTGTAGACAATAGCATATAGAGTAATATAGGAATGATTCATTTGTTCATATTGCAATAGTATCTGGATAAGTGGAAGATACTATATTTACATCCCTTCAAGGTACTTTCCCACTATATATATATATATATATATATATATATATATATATATATGCTGAATTTATATATGTACATAAATTGAAATAAATTTTCTTTAACAAATAAAAAAAGAACTCAGTCAAGAAACAGAACAGACATCACAACAATTAATGAACAAATTTCTCTTCACTTGTAATGTGACAAATTCAAATTATGTGTCTTCTAATGGTTGAAAGATGAACAACCTAAATCTAATCCTAATGGAACCTCAGACAAATACAAATAAGGTTGTTCAAGACCAAAACCAAAAGCAAACAAACAAAAGATCCCCACAAAACCCCATGAACTCTGCTGCAATCTTCAAAAGCGTCGAGGTCAAGGACACTTTAGAAAGCAGTTCATATCCAAGGGACTGTAGAGAAATAAGCAAATGCAGCAGTACAGTGTGGACGGCATCTCTATGAGGTACAGAGTACTATTAGGTTGGATGGCACAATTTGAATGAGGTTTGACAGTTAGATGGAAACAATATATCAATGCTAATTTTCTGATTTTTATGGACATGAAGGATTATGTAGGAGAAGTTCATGTTCATAAGAACTGTTCAGTAAAGTTATGGGACACATCAATATTTTTTTCACAAACAGTTCAGAAAGCAAAATGGTTTGGTTCTATTCTTGAAAATTTCTTATCACAACAGCATTGTTTAAAATAAGAGGGAAAAAACAACTAATCTTTAATCATTAAATACTAGTCTTCATTCAAAATACATCTTTTCCTCCATTTAACTCTTTTAATTATAGAGGTAGATGTTATCATTATTTCTAGTATACAGAAAAGATAATTAGGGAAGAAAGAATTAAATGTTTTTTATTTTTGAAAAGAAAAAGGAGAAGGTTGGGAAAATTAAGATAGAGGGTTCATAAAACAACAGGCATTGATACCAATTTCCTAAGGTCATATTTCAAATACTATGCTCAAATCCAAATAAATTTAGGTCTCAATTCTTAGGTCACAAACACATGACTTAGGGGCATTTACCTATATAATTATGTTATATTCATCAATTTTCTCGTTTCCAAGACAATATTCCCAACATGTTAAAGGTAAAGGAAGAAATGTTTAATTTGGCTCAGAGTTTCAGAGGAGTCAGTCCGTGATCAGCCAATTTTAAGGCATAAGCACCGTGATGAAAGGGTGCAGTGGGGCAAAACTGCTTGATTTGTGGAGGCTGGGATGGAGCGTACCATTTGGGAAGACTCCAGTGAGAGACTTACCTCCCAAGGACATACCCGTTGACCTACCAAGTTCTCCAACTAGGCCCTGCCTCCTAACAGCATGTTCAGCTGTGAACATCAGCAGATTCATCCAAGATCCAGTCACCTTTCTATGAATCCTTATCCAGTCAAGCTGACCATTAAGCATAACCATCATACATGTCTTACCTTTGTACTTTCATAATGAGAATAAGAAATTTATGGGCCATGAGATATATGGGGTCATGAGAAATTTATGAGATGAAGGATACAGTGATGACCACAGCAAGTTGCAGAGGCAGCACACCTGCTATCTGCTGGCAGGTACCATGCATTGCACAGGAGTTTGCCCCGGCTGCAATGTGCAGCAGAGATATTTTAAGGAATGACTTGAAAGAATGTTTATCAAAACTTCTCTCCTATACTATTCAAAAACAGAGGTTCCTAGACAACATAGAGGCTTTTTCAGATAGCTTTAATTCTGTAGAAACATGACCAAACAATTTCACAAAATTTAGATTTACAATTTGAAGATAGGGTACTCAAGTTCATTAAGATGAGAATTACCATATTTAATAGAGGAGACTGAAACCTAGTAACACCTAGATTCCTGTTCCTACTTACCATTTATTAATGCAGAATAGATTTACCAGAATGAACAAGTATGCCTGCATTTCAATAAACTACAATGCTTTTAACATTAAATCTTAATTCCACAAGGTTATGCGTCTCTTTTAAAGTCATTATATAATTTGGTTTTCTAAACTGCCCTTCAAATTGGGCAGAATAATGGCTACTGTTAATGAAAAAATTCATGCTTTGAAACAAATTATATGGTTAATATTTCTTGATTCTTTATCATCTAGTACAAACGTACACATTATTTTAAAATGTTGCATGCAATCATTCATTTTATTATCCAACAATCACTGAGGTAAAGATTCTCTTTATTTTGTATATGATAATTTGGGGGACAAATGAGGCTAGGATTGGTCAGAGGCATTCTGCTTTCCGGGCCATCTCTTTACTGCCAATCTCCGTTACTTGAATTTTCTCGACCTCTCGATAGTTCACATCCTATGTATATTGTGGAGCCCACACACCGAATATTTCTGATTTTATTTCTAGCTCTTTAAATTATGACATGCTTTCTCCATGACTAAATCATAATAAACAACCTTTTAAGTCCTTATTTCAATCTTGAGCATTGAGTCCAGTTGTATTTTAATCTAGTCTTTGTCACTTGATCCTTTAACTCCCCTGCAGTCATCTCTTCTTCCTCCGTCTCTCCCCTCCCTTCCTGGACTCTTTCCTCTCACATTGTTCCTTCGCAAAGTCTGCAGTAGCAGGAGCCGCACTTCAACCCAGTGTCTCTGTGATCACCATCGCTTCCGCTCCACTTTTCTACCTCAGTTTCCTAGTTTTTAAGATTCTCAGTGTGAAACACGATGCCTTCTAAGATACTAATTTTGTTTTGAAATGTAAAGTATCCTAGGGATTTATGTGGGAAGAGGTGGTTGGATACTACTATAGGTCTTATTTTAAAAAACAAAGAACAATAAAACCTTATCCCTCTGCCCATAATTCAACACAACAACACAACACAACAAACACAACAAAGAGACAAGTAATCAACTCACACCTCCAGGACCTTTGAATATCTCTGAGCACCATGTATATCTGTTCCACACAGAGACAATGGACACGTTTCACTTGTCTACTTTTCTACTACTGCCCTCAATTGTGTTTTGCAACTTAAAATTCCTAAAGACAATAGAACTTAGGCAGCTCCCTTTGCTGTCTCAGATCTCTTAAGGAGTTCACAACTGATCTTTTCAATCTCCAGCCTACCCACCAGGTATCTACTGTATCAATAACATTTCTGAAAGATAGATTTATAAATGTTATTAGACATCTACACTATTATGACACTTGATCAAAAAAATTAATATTGGTTTAGAAAATGCTCAGGTATGACACGTGGCACCAAATATAGCCCATCTCGCCATGCTAAGGAAAAGTAGATATCAATATGGTTTATTCGTTGAATGTATGTGTATATAAAAACCGATACCAACAATTATGCCTTACATGTTCATTTGTTTCTATTCCTCTGAAAAGCAAATCAACCGTACTCAAACATTTCACTCAGTCATGTTTTGGAAATGTCTACATGAGAACCTGGATCGATATTGCAGCTCCAACCTGGTATCACAGCACAGCAGAGTTTCCCATGAAGTTTCCAGTCCACTTAGAGCACAATCCTCACAGATGTGCATCCTTGCTAATGGGCTACACTGATGAGTTCCTAGGATTGACTTTATGAGTTGGCCACACCTTAATTCCCACAGGTTTTTTTTTTTCAGTGTGTGCCTGAATGGAAAGAATATTGTTTCGTAATTTTTAAATGGGGCATAGCACTTCAAACCCCAACCTCCGTCTTCTAACGGTTTAACACCCTAGAAAGTTTTATAACTGAATAAAAGTAAAACAAAACAATTAAGACAATGAGTTTGACTCACCAAAAAAAAGCAAATATTTGTTAAACATTTGCAGAGTAAAATAGGGGAAATAAATATTGCTGGGTCTCAAGTCATAGACCTCCAAAGGGTTGTCATGTCAGCTGAAATATCTGCTTTTAATCCTTCTCCAACCGTTTGGAAATGTGCACCCTCTCTCAACACATACCCTCACCATGTATTAAATGAAATAAGAGCATGGGAAAACTAAGGTCTTGCACTGGAAATTTAGTGAGTATTAAAGTATATAATGCCACCCGGGAAGTGTTCCAAAACTGAAAAATGCTATATTCTCTAGATACCTATTCCTAACACATTCTCTTATGTCTGTAAGAAACTATAAACACAACAGGAACTAAAACAAAAGAAATGAAGTATAACACAAACGCAGGCCTTCTGAAATTGTCTCACTATCTCATCAAAACTCCCGACCAGCTGACTGCTCTGCTGAATTATCTTCCCTGAATGGTTCGCAGCACCCAATTACTCTCCTTTAAAGTAAGCGTGAAGGTTTGGTTGATAATATCTTTCTCCAGAGAATACTTAATCATGTTAACAGTTAGACGAATCAGGTCTTGTCACTTTGATTCAGCCAGGGAGTTTTCTGAATCAATCTTGAAAGTATTGTTCTCTACTTCTCACTGAACTCTGATTTGAAGGATGCTTATTTCAAGATCTTATAAAAATTTCTACCCTTGTATTTACAGATAATCAATTGTTTAAGAATACATAATTATGCCACAAAATTACAAAGAAAAGCCAAGAATTGAAATACATAACAGTCAGAGTGAAGATCACAGTTAGTACCGCGACATGCCAATGAAATCTCCTGTCCAGGATTTCTGACTACTCACTTTAAGAACCCTGATCAACCCAGAGACAGCCAAATGAGGTTATCTTAATTATGTGTTAACAAAAACTCTATTCAAGAGAAGGAAAGAAATTGACAAAGGAAAGGAATATTCTTAGTGGTAGCTTGTTTCTAAACAATGGCTCATCCACTGAGCATTACTGGGTTTGAGGTTGCTTGTCTCTACTTCTGGAGTTAGATTCCAGGTTCTTCTCCCCTGGAAGACAGAATCCAATGAAGTGAGCAAAAAGCAATGGCAGAGTTTATTCAAGAAATCAGAAATGAAGAGTGGGAGAGAAACTGGCTCTGCCAAGAGAGCTTGGGCCAAGTACATTGGAAAAGAGGATAAGAACAAAGGTAAAAGCATTTGCTGGTTCTGGGTATTGTAGCAATGTCTACCCTGGAAAGCTAGGATAGCACTGCCTCCTCCTGGCTGCCTTTCTTTTATATTGTCCAAATCTGGAGGAAACTGATGGGAGAACTCTACATCTGGTTCCTGAGAGATTCTACACCTCAGGTTGACACCAGATCTAGGCCATTGTATTGAAAACGTGCTGGAGTTCTCACAAGAAGTGTAGGATCAGGACTTCAGGGACAGTTCTGTACCTGTGCCACATCTTATAATTAACAGGTCATGCCTCCTTCCCCAGTCAGCTTTTGCCACACCCTAATCTCCTATTTCAAAACTAAATAGTGAGAAATTGTAACTTCAACAATGAAGAAAACTTGGCAATCAGTGCAGGGTGTACAATGTTGTGTTATTGCTCTCCTGTCTCTGCAGAGGCCAGAGGAATTTATATTAACCACCAAACACTCACAGTCACTGCCATAAAGCCATCATTCCAAAGATTCTGTAGAACTCTGACTGACCAAGTAGGTGGTAAAACAGGAAACAAAAGTAAATAAAACTGCTAACTAAGATATAAATGTCTAGGACTCTGCACTTGGTTCAGGTTCTTGTGGGTGCTTCCTGTGTGTGTGTGTGTGTGTGTGTGTGTGGGAGGGGGCAGGTATGTATGTCCACAATGTCAGAATTGAAAACAGAAAAATAGATACTGATGCAAAATAAATAGCCTGAATAGTATAATTGAATCTATGGAAATAAATGTAAAGACATCAAGTAAATAATTTTGCTGCAAAATTTGTACGTAATTGTTATATAATGAAGAAAAAATACAAGATCTATTAACACAGAAGACAATTGGCAAACAATAAAAAAGCCTGTAAAAGTAGGACTAGAAGTAAATAATATAATATATGAATTGTGGAGGGACATCAAGGTGGCAGAGTGTTAAGCAGCAGAGAAAGAGGCTCTCTGAGAGCTACCTTCCAGATCCTGGAAAATAGCAAAACAGGGAAGACAGGAAGGAGGGAAGTGGGTCCTCTGGACCCAGAAAGAATCTGAAGCATGAATTGAAGCCAAGAGAGAGTGAAGAAAGGACCTGCAATGAAGAAGGAGGAGGTAACTGGTGGCTCCTTCTCCCTGAGATGGGACTCCCTGCATGAGAGGAACAGTTCAAACCCGTGGACACATGGTCACTGCTGGTGATCCAGGAGGCCTCCATAGTAAGATGCATCAGTGGAAGGTAGCAGCAGACCTGAAGGACTGCGCTGGCGGGCAATGAGTGCAGAGGGCTCAGACCTCCTGCTAGAGACAGCAGTTGGCCTACAGCTGTCTTGCAGATGGGCCAGCTGAGGTCACATATCAGAACTGCTGTTGGCTCCATCTAATGGAACCCAGTTGGGCTCAGACCCATGGAGGGTGCTCGGATGGTGGCAAGCATAATGAGTCTGTTCTTGACCAGAAAGTGCAGGCTCACTGAGATTATCCACTACCCCACCAAAAAGCTACTGCTGGCTGGCTGGGATAGATAAGCACTGATCGGGGCACTGTCTCCACAGGTTGTCTACCAGTGAAAGCAGAGACAAACCCGGAAGTGAATTGTATTTCCTCTCTCTCTCTCATTTGTATTTTTGCTATGGTGGTGGTGGGTTTTTTTCTGTGTACTTTCTGTTTTTTTTTCCTCTTACTTTTTTTTTTTTTTATGGATGTGAACATGGTTTCTAGCCTCTTTGTGGCTATGGTTTTGTTCTGTTCTTCTTTTTCTCTCTCTCTTATCTCTTTCCCTCCAGTCTTCTGCATCAGTTTCCCAAATTTAGCTTGATCCCCCTTTATCTCCCAACCTTACTTTTAATCTTTGCTTCTTCTTCCACTTCTCTGTATTTCCTTAACCCATTTTAAATTTTAATCCCTGAGGGCAAAACTGACATGTTAAGGACTTGTATGCTACATATAATTTTCTGGTTTGTTTTAGATTTTATTATATAACCTCAAATCTAGTTCATATAGTTAAAAGTGACGAATGAATGGTTAGCTCAGTTTGTCATTTGCTAGGCTGTGTTTGATACTCTTAGTACCGCTGTAGTCATAAATGACATAATTGCTCTAAACAGCTGTTGGTTCTGGTATTCCATGACTGAGATTGACTAAAAGTCACAGAAAATAATGTGAAACAGTGCCAGAGAACCAGGGGCTGGGACAAACAAGCAGCAACTTCTCGTCTCCAACAAATTGAAGAGGTAGGATCTTCCAATACACTCAAATCCCAAAAACCAGTTAAACCTGGAAGATATCTCAGAGAAACATTCATCACCTAAGGGTCCTAAATACTAACAATAAAGCAACCCACCATAAGCAATTTCCAAGCATCACTGCAGGAATTAACCTGAAAAAAAAAAAAAAAGAAAGAAAATGAGAAGACATTTAAACTAGATACAACCCCAGACATTCAGTTCACCAAAGGTAAACCCAGGAGGCAATGAGATGGGACAATCTAAAAGCCTCCCTCTTGGCCTCTGTGAAGTGGTGACAATAAAGCAATTGAATGAGGCTGTGGAAAGAATCAAATCAGAAGAGAATTAGAAATAAATGGAATCCATTAGGCAGGTTCAAGCAGATATTCAGGAGAATACACATTCCACTGAAAGTGTTCACAGCAGATTAAGCCAATGCGAGAACAGGATCTCAAATATAGAAGACAGGTTTGCAGTTAGTGATCATTAAAATAAAGATTTCTCAAAAATAGTAAGGGACCATGAGAAATCAATCCAGTATACGCTAGATGAGACAAAGAAGAATAATTTAAGTTTGACTGGAGTAAATAAAAAACCAGGAGATATGACAGATTTTATTTATATATATATAATTACAGATGTCATGGAAGAAAATTTCCCTGGAAGACAAAAATAATTTGATTTACAGATAAGTGAGGCATATAGAACCCCAATTATTCATGATCAAAAAAGCTTATATGAGGGAGGATATTATAAAGACCAGAGCAGAAATTAATACATGGAAGACTAAAAACTGAATACAAAGAATCAATGAATCATAGAGTTGGTTCGTTGAAAGATCAAATAAAATCCTCAAACCCTTATCCAACCTTATCAAAAAAGGAAAGAAAATACTCAAATTCACACAGTTAGGAAAGAAAAGGGTGAAATCACAACACTGCAGAAATCCAGAAGATCATCTATACCTAAGTTGAAAAGTTGTATGCTAAGAAGGAAAATGTAGAAAAAACAAACAGATTCCTAAGGTACCCATGGATTACCAAAGCTGAATCAAGAAGATATAAAGATCCTAAATAAAGCAGTATTAACTCAAGAAATTGAAGATGTAATTAAAAACCTACCAACAAAGAAAAGCCCAGGTAAAGAATTCACTGCTGAATTCTACAAGAAATTTAGAGAAGATCTAACACCACTGCATCTCAAACTCTTTAATGAAATTAAAAGGGAAGCAATACTCCCAAATTCATTCCTAGAAGCAAGAATTACCCTGATACCAAAACCAGAGAAAGACCCAAGAAAGAAAGAGAATTGCAGGCTAATTTCCCTAATGAACATAGATGCAAAAATATTCAATAAGACACTAGCAAACAGAGTGCAGCAAATCATCAAAAAGATTACGTAATGTTACCAAGTAGGATTCATCCTAGGGATGCAAGGATGGTTCAACATACATAAATCAATAAATGTAATATACCATATTAACAAAACCAAGGACAAAATTCATATGTTCATCTCAGTGGATGCAGAGAAAAACTTTTGCCGAAGCCCACCACTGATGCATGATAAAAATCCTACAGAAAATTAGAATACATTGTCTTTATCTCAATCTGATAAAAGCCGTCTATGACAAACCAACAGCCAACATCTTACTAAATGGACCAAAACTGAAAACTTTCTCTCTAAAATTAGGAACAAGGCAAAAATGTCCACTGTCTCCACTCTTATTCTACATAGAGCGGGAAACTTTAGCCAGAGCAATTAAATCTATGCCTCCTGCTGCTTTTCCCCAAATATTTAGTGAAGGCATATCTTTTGTTTTGTTTTGTTTTGTTTTGTTTTGTTTTGTACCAGGGATTGAACTCACAACCTCGTGCCTGCCAGGCAGACGCTTACACTACTGAGCTAAATCCCCAGCAGCCAGAGTGATTAGACAAGAGAAAGAAATAAAAGGAATAAATATAGGAAAGGGAGTTGCAGATGACATGATACTCTCATAGGAGATTCCAAAAACTCTACTAAAAACTGGTAGATTTAATAAGCAAATTCAGTAGTGCAGTTGGATACAAAGCCAAAACTCAAAAATCAATAGTCTTCCTCTGCATGAATAGCAAACTTACTAAGAGAAAAATCAGGGAAACAACACCTTTCATAATAGCATTCAAAAAGTGAAATACCTATTAATTGATCTAACAAATAATGTAGAAATCCCCTATATTGAAAACTATAGAACTCTGAAAAAGGAGATTGAAGAGGATATTAGAAAATGAAAAAGCATCCCTTGCTGTTAGGTAGGAAGAACCAATATAGTGCAAATAGTCATCAAAATTCCAATAGCATGTCTCACAGAATTAGAGAAAACAATTCTAAAATTTATCTGAAACCATAAGAAACTTAAAATAGCAAAGGCAATTCTAGGCAACACAAGTAAGACAAGAGGCATCACAGCTCCTGATCTGAAATTATACTATAAAACTACTGTGATAAAAACAGCACGGTACTGGGGAGTGGGGACAGACCTTAAGATCAATGGAACAGATTAGAAGATTTGGAAACAAGTCCAGACATGCTAAGTCACTGTATCTTTGACAGAAGTGCCAAACATGTTCACTGGAAGAAAGATAACCTCCTTAATAAATGGTGCCAGAAAAACTGGCTCTGCCTATGCCAGAGATTAAATTTGGATCCATATCTTACACCATGCACTAAATTAAATTCAGAATGAATCAAGGATCTAAATATGAAAATAGAAACATTAAGTCTACTGGAAGGTAGAATAGGTAACACTCTTGAAGACAATGGTATGGGTAAAGACTTAATGAATAAAACCGCAATCTCACAAAGGACTATCACAAAAAATCAACAACTGGGGTCTCATTTTATTAAAAAGCTTTTGCACAGCATAAGAAACCACCAACAAAGTAAAGAGATAACCCATAATGTGGGAAACCATGTTTGCCAACTTTTCCTCAGACAAAGGATTGCTATCAAGAACATATAAAGAACTCAAAAAATTCAGACCACCCTAATTTAAAGACCCAATCAAAAAATGGGTATCTGAGGTGAATACACACTTCTTGGATGAAGAAACACAAACAGCAAATAAATATATGAAAAATTGTTCAGCATCACTGGTTACTTGAGATATATAAATTAAAACAATACTGAGATTTCACCTCATCCTAGAAAAAATGGCTGTTATCAACAAATCAACCAATAGCAAATGCTGCAGAGGGTGTGGTGGGCATGTAGACAGGCACAACCACTCTGAAAATCAGTGTGGAGCTTTCTTTAAAAAGTAGGATTAGGTCCCATTCAACCCAGCTGCTTCCCTTCTGGGTATCTTCCCAGAAGAATTGAAAACATCACACCACAGTGATATATGTGCACTGAAGTTTATAGCAGCACAATTTGTAATATCTATATCTTGGAAACAACTTAAACGCCCGTCAACCAAAGAACGAATAAAAAAGATGCTGTGTTTTCATACAATGGAGTAGTACTCAGCCATGAAGAAGGATAAACTTAACACTTTAATACTTAAATAGATATAACTAGAGGCCACACTCATAAGTGAAATAAATCAGACTTGCATGTGTAAACATCATATTGCATCTCCTAGTTCAGTGGAAAGGAAGATCTGTGCGATCATTAGGACAATTAAATCCAAATATCTTGTACTCAGAGTAACTAATTTAAAGACAACATATCACATGAGATAATATTGTTGCATGATCAAAGGACCAAAAAAACCTTAAATATTCTTGTATAAGAACTGTAAACAATAGAAAGTGAATGTGGGCGATAAAAACTACTCAGTACTGAAAAAAAAACTGAATGAAGTCTTTGTGCTAATATAGAATGATATCCAAAATATTTTAATAAATGACAGTATGCAAAGAAACAGAACTTTTGCAAATGGGAAAAGGACCAAGAGATGGAAAGAGGAGGGACTGAGGAGAGAAAGAGAGAGAAGAGAAGGGAAGACATGAAAAAAGAACTGAAGTGTGTTGTGTACGTGTGTTAGCATCCCACAATGGATGTGACTATTATGCTCTGCAGTTTGTACTAATGACAAGCTTAAAAATTAAAATAAAATACATGTGAACATGCAGGTCAGTGTTTATTCATTGACAACTTCTGCTAACTCGCCTTTCTTGTGACCATAATGTCAGCACAGACAGCAGCAAGACCACCAGTTCACAAGACAAAGAAACTCACAGTAGAAGACTTGAATAAAAACCAAAGGAGAAGGAGCAAGTGGTCCTTAGACACAAACAGTAACAGTAGTTGAACCTGGCTAAGGAAACAAGTGAGTCGGCCATGGTGGAAGGGTCCTCAATGGTTACTGTTCACTCTTCCATGACTTACATTTTGTACCATATGTATTTATCAGCTAGCTTACTGCTGATTTCAGAAACAAAGATACTGGGAATAAAAACTATGGATATGAAAAAAAAAACTGGCATCTGAATCCTAAACTGTATTTTTTTCTTTTTAGGTACAGTCTCACTTTGCAGTTTTGGTTGGTTGTAAACTCAAAACTGCAGCTCAGGTTGGTCTTGAACACTGCATTCTCCTGCCTCAGCATCTGCTGTGCTGGGATTATAGGCCATGCCACCACATCTAGCCCTAACATGAATTTATTGACTCAAAATTGGAAAATTGGTCTCCTGTAAAAATCAGCTCCAGATAATAAAGAGAAAGCCCCACAACTTATTGTTTTCAGCCCCTCAATTCTGCCAACAGTGTCACTTTTTACTATGTACATTTCTACAACAAATGGGCACCGAAACTGGATAAAGAAAATAGACAGTTACTTAACCAGCCTCTATAACTTTCTCATCTTGGAACTGCTGATTTCAAGATCAAAAGTCCGACTTGGGAGAGTGGTGGCATGAAGCTGAAACTGTCCCTGTTTGTCTACAAATCTGGGTGCTGCATCGCTAACCCTGCACACAAGGGGAGGTAACATTAAAATAAAGTTGGGGCTAAATTCTGAGGAAAAAAAGCAATCACTATAATTATTATTCTCAGATGAAAATAACAAAACTCTGCTAACAGTAGCTGTAGCAAAGAATACCATTCAGTTTTCTAGAAAGTGGTTTTGTACCCTAGCAGCAGGGATCTCTGCAGTCCTGAACTATTTCCATATAAGAATCTATTCCACAGACAACAGGATCTCATTGTTGGAACCAGCAATCACAAGCATCCTATCCATTTTATCCTTTCTTGATCGTGTTAATTTTGCTGCCCTGCAGAGCTAATGTGGTAGAAGATGGTCTGGTTCGATTTTCACTCTCTTTTAATTCCATGCTGATCTAATTGATTTAAAAATCTTGCATAATCAATAGAAACCAGTATTCCCTTAATCTTCTTCAGCATTCTCTGTTATCTATTTTAGAGAATTATCCTTACCCACTCCATTTGTGTAGGCCAAATTTGTGGCATGAATTTGGCAAACGTGTTCAATCACAAAGTCATGATTGCTTTCAAGACTCCCATGGAGCGTGCTTCCTTCTGCTGGGGCCTTTCAGATCTCTCACTGATCTCTGGGGAAAACTGTCCCGTTGGCACACGAAACGTGGTTCACTTTTCGTTCTAACTTTACGTTTCCCATCTGAAAGCCGTGGGCTGGATTCAAATATATCTCATTGCTTGTCACAGATCAGGAATCTCAGAACTGCATTTTTGATTGTTTTATTCTGGTGCCCAAAATATGAGGACCTAGGCTACTTCCTGAACTGAGATTACCTTCACACATGCTCCCCTTCTAGGCCAAAAGTTTTCCCAGTGGCAGGAACCAGGACAAGGCGTTCTGATGTTCCAAGCCATGGAGTCCTCATTGGGTAACGGAAGTTAGGGGTGGTTCCCAAATTATCACATTGCTGTGAGGAGCGCACGAGGTTAGGAAGCACGTTAAAGAGCAAGCAAGGGAATAAATCTATGTGCTTCATAGAAAGTGTTCAATACATATTCAGTGTCATTGCTCGTAGTTCACTCGTTGCTGCTAGTGCGGGATGTCGAGGAAACAAGGCCACAGGACACGTGTGTGGCATGTGGGGCCCACGAACAGGACCGGTGTGAGTCTGTGTTACTCATGACGCACGCTCAAACTGAAAGGTGGGCTCATTTCAGAAATGGATCTTTCCAATGTTTGCCATCTCCTAAAGAAAATGCAAATAAAATGTATGCGTTCTAGCACAACAATAGAATTTTAAAAACTAAAATTCTATGGAAGCGGGATAGAACTGTGATGGAAGGGATAAAACTGACCCAAACTGGCCTGTTCCATCCTCTATTGCCCCCCAGTGGAGGACAGCGGCATTGCTTGGGGAGTGTTTCCTGTGGGGGACCGCACTTTGATTTCAAGGCAGGAACTTAGTGATCGACTTCATTGTGTGTTTCCTCCCACTATGTGTTAGGCAGAAAAACTGGAAGATTACAGAGGCAGACATACTCATCGTGTGTTTCTTTTCCTCTTTATTTTTTTCCTTTCGTATGCCTTCTTTTATTAATTTTATTATTTCAAAAAGTCTCTCTTTTATACATCTTTTCCTGATTATGTAGTTATTTTAAAGCCTGTCTCCAGTAGACTCACTACCTCTATCTCTAGTAGAGTTTTCATATTGTCTCTTTTTGTTAATTTGGTTACTTTGACATTTGACTTTTTTAATACTGAATTTCCATATTTGATCCTGTCTCTTGTCACATTCTATAGTCTTATTCAATGGTAAAATTTTATTCTTTCTTGACAGCAGAGATGAAAATTGTTACAGAAGATATCTTTATCTATGGAGGGTTTAACTTCCCTCGCAGACAGTGGGGCTACAGAGAAGATAACCCTGACTTAGTGAAGGCGTAGAGATGATGTTGAGGAGCAATTTCAGTATGGGGGAGCCAGCAGTTTCCTCTGGTAAAAGGCATGCAGAATGAGACGCTGAATTCAGCTCTCCCCAGGCCTTAATCACAGAAGTCCTATCAACTTTTTCTGCTCTCCTTTGCCCTTCCTTCCCTGGGGAGTAGATATTTCCTATGCTTTATCCTGTGCTCAGGAGCTTGGTTGGTTGGATAAAAGGTATATCTTCCACAAAGTGGAAAACTTTTCAACCTCATTTGTTTCACCATTCTTTTTTCTTTTTGTTGGGCTAACAGAAAACTAGAATCGAGTTGGGATTTATGACTTTCAAAGTAGTCTACCTGCCTTTGTCTCTTTAGGTACAGTGAATTGCCTGGCCTCAAGGATTCTCTGAGATATGTGAATAAGACCCACCAATGCATAAGAAATTAGATATTTCTGCCTACAGCATTCACCCCAGTCTTCTTCTAGAACTGTTTTATACAGTGTTTGCAAGGATTATACTTTGAGACTCTCTCTGTAGGTGTAACATAATACTAATCTTTTATTAAGTAAGTCTCTCAGAAAAAAAGATAGCAAGAGTGATTGTCTGTATGAATGATAATTGCTAATTGGTAAGTATTAATGTCTTGGCACCAATACTATCAAATTTACCTGAAAACTTTAACCACATATTAACAAAATAAATAGAACAAACCTCAACATTGCATTTCCTGAGTCTTCTATGCCAAAACTGTATGGTGGAGGCTTTTCATTCCTTTAAGGATACTCAGGATAATCTTATACACCCTGTCATTTTAGATACAAAGGACATAAGTCTTAAAAGCAAAAAAATAACTACAAAAACACAGTGTGTCCAAAGTCATTCAACTAGATTTATGCTTCATGTCTAGGGATCTTTACATACTGCCAAGATATTAAGAAATTCTATGTAAGTCTATTATTTGATATTAATGTAGATTTGCTCAATGACAGTGCACTGTGTATTGCAGATAGTGCCTGCGTGGATTCTGAGATCTCTCACAAAACTAACTCTGTTAAGTATCCAAAATTTCTCAGGTTCGTGTGACTATAGATTAATTATTCCATGAAATTAAACTTAACGTTGTATGGTCGGTGCACATCCTGAAGAAACACGGCTGCAAAAGAAGGTTGAACTCTCTTTGCTGGGGTACAGAGAATCAGAGCACACGGGGATGGTAAGCCAGCACAATGTGTTTACCTTTCCAGAACACCTAATAAATGAGCTGGAGTTTCTGATTCCTGTCTCAAGAGAGGACAAAGTCTTAAAGACCTCTACTTTAAGTCTAGAAAAGAAGTCTTTAAGAGAGTGACCTGACCATTAAAATGAGGGGAAAGGATCTCAGAGAGAGTCAGGTGAAGAGTTTCAAGAAAGATTGCTACAGATCTGTTATTCTCCAATTTTCTTTGCTAACATTTATTCAAGAAGGAGTTGGACTGAGCCTACATCTAGGACGCACTGGAGGGATGTGAGGTTCATCCTTCCTATCTTCTTTTGGACTTTAAATCTTTCTGTTCTTGGTAGATAAAACAAGTTGGGTAATGATATTTCTGTTGGGTGTTTTAAACATATCTGCAGACTTTAACCTTCATCCTAGTAGCAAGCAGTTCCAGTATCCAGTCTCCTTGGAGCTAGGTCAATCTTGGTGTCTCACTTATCATCAGTAGAATGAGATGGATATGACCCTCCATATCTTCTGAGGTCATAAAAGGACACAACCATTGTCCTACACCTTTTGGGGATTCATTACAGGCAAATTGATCATATATGAAGTCTGATCACTCTTATTCAAAATCTTATAGAAGAAACATTTAGATGTATCTCAAACCTTATTGTGAGCATTAATGACCAACCACTCAAATATGCCACCTTGCTCCTCTGAACCTCAAGACTGTCACAACTTCCACCAATAACTGACAGGAATTGCATGCTGGATCTCAGTGAGAACCTTCCTTGGATAAAATCGTTCCCTAAACACACATAAAACCGTGAATCAAATTATATAGCTGTATTTAAGACTTTAAAAGTTTTTGACGTAGTTTGCTGTAAAACAGTATTAAATGAAGCAACCATACTTCAGAGTTGTTTTGAACATTAAATGAAGTTATAGACATAGAAGGATTATTGGTGTAACTATCACTGAATACAAGGTATGACATCACTACGTTTCTCTCAAGATATTCCTTTTACCATCAATATAGTCTGAATGGTTAAAATAAGTTTTAGGCATTCTAAATGGTTTTCTGAGGAAGTTAATTGTACTAAAATAAGGATAAAGAATGCCCTGATTCTAATTTTCCATTATTAGTTGAAAATGTGGAAAATTAGGAAATACACGTACAGATCAATAAAATAAAATAGATTTCATTCAGAGTTTTCAGCTTGGCACTATTGATATGCTGTGCTGGTTAATGTTAGTCATAGGACAAGGAGTATGCTATATAGAGTAGCATGTTTGGTAAAATTTCTGACCTCCGTCTCCTGAATACTAGTAGAACTACTACTACTACTACTATTATTATTATTTCACGTATGTAAACAAATTACTTTTTATTTTAAATTGCGATCCATGAGTGCAAAAATGGTGAACTCAATGTCTAGTAATATTGTGACTGAGTAAAAATATTTATTGAGTGGTTTTTCAGTTACTCGATAGATGTGTTATATGCTCTTTAGGCTTCATAAACTTGTAAGCAGTTTTTCAATATTTAGCTTTTACAAATTACAGAAACATGTTGAGAGATTAGACATGAGTAACTTAGTTTCAAAATCGATAAGTGGCAGAGCCAGAATTTGAACCAACTTCTTTCTGAATATAAATCTCAACCTTTGTCCACTGTACCATATTTCCAATAATCATGTTAAAATTGGTGTCATGAATACATTCATACAGTTTGTATTTCTTTTGGAGAAAGATTAAAAATTTTTAAAAATCTGTTTATTTTCCACACCCTCCCATTCAGTGTCATGCTTAAAATTTCATTTCCTTTTGGATTTGATTTCATTTTCTTCTAGCCCATTAAAGAGCCAGTCAAAGGGACCCTAATGCGATAGGTCTTTGGTTCCAGGATTTCAGCACAGTCTACTCTTTCAATCTGCAGACTCCTTCACTAAAGAGTGAAAGTGAGCAAAATTCATCTCTTATAACATTAGTTTTGAAAGATGTTTTCCCCTCTTAGCAGTTAAATTGTCTTTTACTTTGTAAACTCCTTCTATTTTTCAACAATTACACCGCAATGTGTTCAATTCTCACCACCCTGCTGCTCAATCTTTTATAAACCCAAATAAAGAAATAGTCATGTAACCAAGAAGCATCAAAAAGTGAATAAAAACTGATACTGCTTCAGATGATTCTCCATTTGCTGAGGACGGAAAAGCAGTTTAACATCTTATTTTTATATTTATTATTGCATCATTCTTTTCTTTACTGTGTAACAGGTGGAATCCTGATGGCATATGTCTCCCTCTCACAGTTTAATTACATATTCCATATCTTCATTCTCACCAGGGAATATTTTCACTTACTCAGAGCTACCTTATCCACCCCTTCCAAGCACATCTCATAGGATTTTTGTAATTAAGTGAGCAGCAAGTTAACTACCTCCATCTCTGAACTGAGCATTTCATAGTTCTAAAGCACTTCTTAATAACATTCCATGGGTCTCATTCCCCATTAGTTCCTCATCTTCCCCCGATGATTCAATTATCTCCTTAGGGAAGAATCCTCTCAGTACCGAGAATTACCTTTCCTCCACAGAGAGGCTGTGAAGCACGGGTTCTAAAACTCTTTTCCCTTCTCTCTACATCTTCAATGAATAATTTATATGTGTGATAATCTGTTTTCTGTTTGTCCTGACTCTTGCTTCTGTAAAACACATAAGGTATCTGTGCCCCATCTCATTGCCTGCTGTGCTGCTTCCAACAGCCAGCGTGATTCCCTCTGGCTCGCCGTCACCTTCATTCCCAGTAAAAATGGAAGCTCTAAGTTTCTACCTAGTGTTTAAGCTTTGTGCATCCTTATTCAAGGATTTGTCATTCACTGAAATCCCCACAAGCCTTCAAGAAAAAGCAACACACTTTTTTTTTCATGAAGGACTCGTTTTCTTGATAGAAAAATATTGCTTGCCAATTGTGGGGCTAAAATTAAAAAAATATAGAAAAGGGTAAACACGATCTGTCCAAACCTTCACTATCTTGAGGTGAGTGAAGGAATACAAAATCACAAACACACACACATAGCATCAATGAGATGTACTCTCTATTTTATACACAAACAGTATAACCAGTACCTATTTTACAATGTGCCTTTCTTATTTTATTTTGAACTGTGTTGAGTTGCTCAGAAATAAATCTGACTTGGGATGAGGAGAGAGCCCCATCATCTTTAAAAGAGCAGAGTCAGGATTGTAGACGTTCAGCACTTAGTGAGCACAGGCCAGATGCCAAGCCCTGCACTAGTGCTGGGATGCCAAAGACAGGAAGTGCTTCCTGTTCGAAGGCACCTGTGACCTGAGAAGCTGCAAAAGGATAGCAGATGTTACGCCAGTGAGCACGTCCTGTACTAGTGGACTTACCAGCTCTGCTTTGAGTACAGAAGACACAGATTTTGTCTGGACCTCTTTTACTTTTCCAACTTTTGTCGAAATATGTTTATGGTATATCAGAAATAAAAGTTAACGCATTGTCTTATTGCATCCCTTAAGTTTAACTGTTTATTAGAACAATCTGTTAGTTTCCTAGAATCAATCTGGTATCTGGAATGTTATTCGTCTACTCCAATCCCTGTTTGATGCGAAGTAATTCTATAAAATGAGGTATTACTTTTTCTATTATTGTTGTATTTTTTCCTGAAAAATCTCCACTGGTTTCACACCAGTAATAAGGAGATATGTCTTGTGCAGGTATGTTCTTAGCCTTAACAAATATTTGCTTTTTCTTCATGCCTTAAGCCCTGCATTATATGTTCTGTTGCTCAAATTTTTCCTTCTCTGGAATAAAATCTACGTGTTTGTGTGGTTCCCACCCTTTAATTGAGAAATGTCAATGCCTAATCTTTCCAGTTGGGGGAACTGGTTCCACTGAACCTGGTGACTCCACAAAGGTGGTTCTGTGCTCTCTACCACAGATGCTGTGACCATAAAACGGATCTCATGTGATCCACATTTCAACTCTTCAGCAAAAGGCCTGGGATCCTATTGCCTCTTTCTCACTGCTACAGATCAACTGGATCTCATAGGTGTTGAATGAGTGAATTAATTTCAGTTCCTCACAGGGTAGTTTCAAAAGCTTTGGCCTACTGTACTGATTTTAACCTTATTTCTAATATAAAATCATGTGGGCTCTGAAGAAATATGAATTCAAATTCTGAATAAGGAAAATAAAAAGCATACATAAACCTATAAGGAAAATGGAATGGGAAAGTGTGATTGGCATGAACCTGCAAGATTATAAAAAATAGTTTTAAATAAGAAGTACAAAAATGAGATCAATATGCCAGTTGAGATAAAAGTTCAATAATATAGCATGCAGAAGAGAAAAAAATAACTCAACTCCTTGTATTTCTCTTCTCTAAGAAAATTATCTTTATGTAGAAAGGCAGAAAGAATATAGTTTTCAAGTACTTTTAGAACTAAGGTTTTGAGGCAGCATAATAGAGTGAAAAAGCTTTGACATTCAATACAGAGACATGAGTTCAGGTCCAGGTTTGAACATACTATTTGTAGACCTTGTGTAATTCACCTGATCTTTGTCAATTTCCTCAAAGGTATGATAGTAATGGCTTCAGAGATTCATAGAGGAGACCGTTAAAAATTTCATTTGTGAATATCCTCTGTAAGGTACCCATCCTCAGTATAAGAGGTTGTTAATGTTGCAAGAACAATTTTAAAATAGTTTATGGATTAGAAACCGTTTCTTTAGCAGCATTTAAAATAAAACCGGAAAGCGATAGCATATGTTTTCTTAAAACAAGAATGGGATTATCAAAATAGTGTGAGACTCATTCCTGAATCACATGGTTTCATTCAGCTGCAGCCTCTGGAGGGAAAGCACAGTGTTCTCTTCTCTTAACACAAGCATCAGTCTGTGTTTACTGGTGATTGTGTGTGTTGGGTTTGATTACTGTTATTTCTGCCGAATTACTCTGACATCACAGCGATGCCTCTGCCATCGCTCAAGGTCACAGCTGTCTGCTCAACGATTGTCTGGAATGCATTCCCTCTGCATTCCCACAATCACCTTTTTTATGCTGCGTTTCTCTCATACAAAGCATCATACAACACCACACACTTTCACCTTTAAAAACAGATAAAAATAGTCTTTCAATCACTGAACACCTGCTTAGTAAAGTGCAGGTCTCTGGTGCAGCAGCGATGACAGAGCACACAGTGGAGCCCACACAGCTCGAGCGCTCGGAGGCAGAAGGTTTCAACTTGAAGTTCAGTGTCACCTCATTGACCATGAAAAAGTTTCTGCAGTTGTGTTCATTTTGAATATCTTAAGAGAAAATATGGAAAGAAATTAGAGTGGTGGTGACCTCAACAGGTCATTTTGAATATAGAAATATCTTTATAAACTATAAAATGTCACTCTTTAAATATTATTTATTATACCAGAAATCATTTTGAGTTATTGTGTTAGTGAGATCAACCTAGGGGACATCTTTTGAATCATTTTGGAAAATACGTTGGAATTCTTGTGAGTAGTGGCAAGGAACAGGGAAGACATGACTTACTAACACCAATTAGGGACCACACAGAAGTGGCCATCAAAAAGGCAGGTGACACCTAATACGCTTCCAGTGACCTGGGCCCAGAGTCATTCTTCTGTCTCTTCATTCGATGTCTTAACACTTAACTGGCACCAGATCATTTCTACTTCTGGGAATGATCTGTACGGTATATACAGGGAAGTATGGTGAGGAGAACATGCTCTTGCTCAGGTGTCTTGAGTTTACCTGCTCCCTTTGCAAATTTGGCCGACGAATTCTATGGTCCCCAAACTTGGTTTCTTTATTTACAAAAAACAAAACAAAACAAAACAAAAACTCAATACAACACTAACCACAGGGGATTGTAGTATTTGATATTAAGTGAAAGTGCAAAATAACTACTCAGCAACATGCACTTAAACAAGAATTAATCCATTCAAAATATATTGCCATTTGCCTAAAGTTTTCAGTCCTCCTCATTTTGTATTGGCTTCAGGGGACTAGAAAATCAAAGTCTATGGTGGTTCCTGGCAGATTCATAGCCATCACTTTGGAGTTATTTCTGACCATCTCCAACAGTAGCTTGTGAGCGAATGATACCTTCATTCTAATTACGCCCACACTTAAAATGAAATAACAGGATACAATAAGTGGTAAGCACTAATACGTGTTATTTAGGCTGTCATCCAAGTTAATTGCCAAGCTTTTTCAAATAAAGCAAAACGTATTTCCTTCTCACCGACCTCAGAGTAAGATTTAGAGTACTCTATGATTTAAGTTTACATAACTTTCAAAGATTGAGGGTCTGTAAGTCTGTAGAGAGCCCATGAATCTAAATGATTAAGAAGCAGCCTAAATATGTCTGATTCTGGTTGTTCGTAGTTGACATTTTAGTGACGGATATTTTTATGACATTTACATGGGTGGTGGCTGCAACCCCATGGCATCAAAGTTGGTGAATTAAGTCTGTTTAAGAAGCATTAACATTGTTTATGAAGGATAGTAGAATAGAAAATGTATGGAAATGGTACAATCTGCTGAGGCATCTGGGACTGTTCATTTCATCATCTTGTGCTATTTTCAGGTGCTGAAAGAACAGAAACAAAGTTAGATGATGAGACAGCTTTTAAAACACAACCAAAGCCTGGCATTTCATCCCAGCTGGTGGAAGAAGGCCTGCAATGCATTATAAAATTTGTGTACATTACCATGCTGCCCTCTAAATACAACTTAATAAATTTAAAATGGAGCAAAGTGCTAATGTAAAAGTGAAAATAACTTCTCAAACTTTAAAGAAATACATATATGTATATACAGACCTATATTTAATATATCCATAGATTATACTATTTTAAATTTTTTCAGAGAATAAAAATCCTGTAGCTATGTTAAATGATAACATAAAGTGGGCCAAATTTTGAAACATAAGTGAAAGACTGGGTTCAACAGAGTCATGCATCTTAAAGATAGGGCTATATTTTAAGTCATGAATCATTAAGCAGTTCTGTAACTGGGTAAACATTGTGTGTGAACAAACCTGGATTTTATTGAAAACTTGCTCCAGTGGGTGATTTTCCTGCATGTCTGAACATTTTCTCACTTGTCCTCACATCAACACATCCACACTCACCACCCACCTTAAGTAATGAGAAGATGATGCATGACTTGTTTGATGTCACACAACTATTATTATAATTGGTTTGGGGGGGGCTTGGTTTTGTTTTGATTTTTTGGTACCGGGAATCTAACTCGTGACCTCCCTCGTGCTTGCCAGGCAGGCACTGTGCCGCTAAAATGTATTCCCCACAACTAGTATTATATTAGCTAGTATTATTACATATTTAGCATCATAATGGATTCCAGTCTTTTCTTCCAACACCACAAACTGTTAGCCAGGCATGGTGGCTCACGCTTTTAATCTTACCTCTCAGGAGGCTGAGGCAGGAGGATCCTTGTGAGTTTGAGACCAGCTGGGGCTACAAAGTGAGTTCAAGGCCAGCCTGAACTGTATAGTGAGAGCCTGTCTCAAAAAATAGGGTTGGGGATTTAACTCAGTGGCCTAAGTGCTTGCCTGGCAGTTGTGAGGTTGTGGGTTTAATCCCTGGTACAAAACAAAATCACAAACTGTTTGCTTTGGCCATGATTTGCCACCATCGTTAGTCTCAAAACATTTATTGAAGCAAATTCTTTCATCATTTCTTCCCTGTGTTGTTCTTCAAGACCATGGCTACCGCGGATTGGGACAGACCTGGCAGGCAAGCAATAAACATCAGTGAATCTCTGCCATCTCTTTTTTAGTCCCATTTACTTTCATTTCCAGATCAATCTTATGATATGGACACTCATGATCAGAGGCCATGATGGACAAGACAAGGTGAGATTAAATCAAGCACAAGAGGAAATGCTGTGATGGGGAGATGGGGTAAACGTGAAAGGCAGAAGGCTGTAGCCGGTTACCATCACACCTGCCGCTCCTCGTTAACCAAACTGGGACAACATGTGACACAAGACTATGTCATTATGAGTCAAAGCGAATGAGTGTGTATTGCAAAGAAAAGCTAAGGAAGAAGATACGGATTTAAATTTTAAAGAGGAACATACACATTATTATTAGTGTACAAACATATGGAAAATGTTCAACCTTATTAACAGCATTAAATAAAAAGACAGGTGCTATGTAATATAACAAAGGATGTGAAAGATTCCTCTACATTTTCCTTTTCTTTGCTGCATACAGGTCAATTGCAGAAGCAAGCCAGCTTTCAAGGGTTGATTTCACCCAAGCTGAGTCCTGAAGGATCAATAGAAGTCAATGAGATGAAAACAAACTTTTCAACCAGTAACAAATGCACTGGGGAATGAGTCTGTGAATCGAGCATCGAAATGCGTGCAGCTTAGGGCTGCTGCAGTGTGAAGTGCAGTGTAGAAACGCCCGAAGACGGAGCTGAGAGGAGAGGAAGGTGACCCGGAGTCCTCAGGGACATACTAAGGATCTGGGTTTATAACGTGGCAAGGAGACATTCAAACAAAAACAAGAACAACAACAGCAACAACAACAATCACAGAAAACAAACAAACAAAAACAGCAAGTAACTGGAAAGATGAGGTCATTCATGACTATTTCTTTCTCTACCTCTTTATTCCTACATATGTTCATGCATTAAAACTTCCTTAAACCTCAGTTTTCAGAATCTTATGTTAAGTGGTGTCACTCCTCTGTTCAAAATCCTCCCAAGTTTTGTGTCATTTTCCTATTCCCTCAGTAAAAGCCATCTTTGTTAGAATATTCACTGTAACTCTATTTCAGTTTCCACAGATAAAAAATCAGATAAAATTAAATGGGGTAAATGGGAAACAAGAGATTATTGATCAACATTTCGTTTTGCTTTCCTCTGGGTAGTTGAATCATCCCTATATAATGAAGCACGTATCCCTGCCTTCAATATCCTATTGGACCACATACTCATCCCCTATCTTCAAAGTTCAAGTCTATTGACCTTATCATCCAGGAAGGATATAATCACTAAGTTTATCATAAATGCAACCTTGCTTATACATGTGGAGGACTCCTGAGATTGTCCTGGCATTCTGTATTGGGCAATTTCACTTCAAAGATAAATGCCTGTTGGGTCATCCACTTTCTACAGGAAAATATTTACATATGAAAGGGAACTTTCAGGGCACTAAGAAATGTGTAATTTCTATCTCTACTAAGAAATTCAACATGGACAATGTGTAGTCAGTCTCCCATGGAGGATGATGCCCTGCAAACCCTGGATCTTCAGGAAATAAAGCTTGTGAAAATTCAATAAGGACCTCCAGCAGCTGCAACCTGATTGGGTCCTGGGTCTGTTTGTGTCCTAGGATTGCTGTAACAAATTTTCACAAACAGGAGTCTTAAAACAGCAGAACTTTATTCTGTCAAATTTCTGCAGTACAGCAAGTTTAGTCATCAAAGTTGAGCTCTCTCCAAATCTCTGGAAGAGAGTTTGTCCCATGAATTTTTTCTTCACACCTGTTAGTCTCTACCAATCTTTGGTATGTACAATCATCACTCTGATCTCCAGGTCCACGGACTCATGGCATTCCCTGACTCTTCTGTAGGGTCAGCAGTCAGATTGCATTAATGACCCAACCTACATCACTATGACTTTACATTGAAACAATTCTGAGAAAGATGAAAAGGATTATAATTTAAAAGGTTTGTAGTGATTGAAAAGTTTCTTGGTTTACTTTCTCTTCTTGCTGAGACAAAACACCTGACACTCAAAGTTAGGGAAGGAAAGATTTGTTTAGCTTACAGTTTTTGGAGGTTTCAGTCCATAATCAGCTGGCTCCAAGGCAAGGTGGCATGGCACAGCGGCTAGAGCAAAAGGGGGAAGGGCAAGCTGCTCTTCCTCCTTTATATTGTACACAGGCCACCTTCCTCCCACCTCCAGGGTGGGAGAAGCATTCCTCTGGCATAACATAAGGATATTTACAAAGTAAGGATCCTGGCTCCCTGCTGAGTCTCTTAGTTAAACTTCTAAACTTCTCAAGTTGACGCAATGTATCAACCATAATACAAGGAGACATAAAATGGGGGGTCACACTCACTGCACCATGACTCATGACATTGTAAGTCCCTATTCTGGATAGCATTGAGTCCTGGAGAGGAGTGCTATGTCATGGCCATCAGCCAGCACCCACATTTTAATTGTCAGGCAGAGCAAGATTGGGTCTCAGAAGTCCCTGTTTTAGCTTCTGCGTTGTTTCTTTCAGACTGCTGTCCATTAGTGTAGTCACTCATATCCTAAATTGCCTTTCCTCATCTAAATTCTAAGTCTCAAAGGATCTCCTGCCTAATACATGGGGCATGATGAATAAAATGTGGCTCCAGGTTACACAACAGAAACAATCTATGGCAAAGTTCAGTATAAAACTTGAAGCACTATGAGCATGCTCAGAAACTACCCTCTGTTTGGTTTGTGATTTTCTGTTTATGTCACTACATATTTCAAAAATGTCATGAGATGATGATTACTTTTTCCCCTAGACACAGGATTTATTTAAAATACTATTGACCTTCTAATTAAATTATCATTGAGTTAAAAAACCTGATACTTTCTTTTAGCTCTTGATACAGAATAATAATCAGAAATCCTGTATCATCATAAAAATACTAATTGTCATGGCTCAGATCTAAAATATTCTGCAAAAGTCTGTGAGTGGAAGTTGATTACAGCATGAGGGTACTATACTCACCAGGCAATTCATTCATTAATAAATTCGGTAGCTGAATGTGCTACTAGTTGGAGGGTCCTGGTTGAAGTTGGGTCACTTGGGGGTGACCTGAAAGGGTGTATCTTGTCCCAGACTCCTCTGTTTTCTCTCTGCTTCCTCTCTGTCATGGGTTGAGCATTCTTCTCCAAGGCTCTTACACCATGCAATTCTTGCCTTAGAGCCAGAAAACCATGGGTTTAATCCTCTGAGAACCATGAGTTAAAATAAACCTCTCCCCTTCTAATTTGTTGTATTATTTATTGTTCCCTCACTACTGAAACAAAATACCTGATGCCCAAAATTAAGAAAGGAAAAGTTTATTTAGCTCACAGTTTGTGGAGGTTCCAGTTCATATTTAGCTGGCTCTCAAGGTTGGCTGATATGACAGAGGGGCAACAGTTCATGGTGGAAGATAGCAAAAGCAACAAGAGGCAAAAGGGAGGAGAGAGAGAGGAAACCTCTTTCCCTTCTTTATATTGTATGCAGGTTACCTGCCCTAGGGTGGGTATTGCACTCACACCCATAATCTCAGCATTGGACCATGAGTCAATGACAAAGAACAAATTCACTTTTATGACTGCATGAGGATTTGGGGGGATATCTAGACGCAAATCATAACAGTTACAGATGTAGGGTATGGTATCCAGTGGCAGTACAATGACGAATACAATAATGACAATTAATCCATATGAAACCCAAACTTCTGCCCTTAAGGTCACTGATACACTAGTATAAATGTTTTTCAACAGAACTTGAACACTTCAAAACACGAACACCTAGTCATCTAAAGTTACAGAACATCAATAAATCTCATATTAATGCCAGGCAAAAGACAAAGCTGCTTTGAGTCTCATAGAAGATTAATAGTAGTTCAAGGACATAAAGGTAGTAAATACAACACCCAGATTTTCTATCATCTGTATGTAATTTAGGAGTTTCATTTTCATTCATTTAAACTTAAGCTTTGAAATTTGGAAGTTCTGGAATTGTATTTCATCTAATTGCATTACATGTAGAAATATTGTTTGGTTTCCATTACTTACAGATAAAATAAGTCAGTTTTAGAATTATAAATTGTTAAGTATCATTAGTAGAGAATAAAGGACCAATGTATAATATTACAAAGCATCAGTTAAGAACCTTTCTAAATGATTATTTGATTTTTTCCCTAATTTGACCAAGTTAAATTATACACAAAGTTAACTAATGTATACTGCTAAATATAGCTTTTATTTCTTGGTTTCCTAGTAAGTTAGGTGATTGATATTTATTTTAAAATATATTACCAATTGCATTTTGCTTGTCTTTATTTAAAGTTTATTTAAAGTGATTGGTAAAAACAAAACTTTCCTCTTAAGGTTCTTCTTGTCATTTATGATGCAATGATTGATACAGCATCAAAAATATATTTACATGGTGCCTTCCTTAATTTTGTAGAATTGGAAGCAACATGTGCAGCATATGGATAATTCATAAGTTGACATTTTGAAAGCATTTACCTATAAAGCACCACCTAGAGCATACAAATTTTGATGTAAAATTTGACAATATTAAATTCCCTTTTTATTCATCTATTTAATTTTCTACCTTCTTGTATCAATTCACATAATAAGCAGCTTGCTGAAAATTATTCATTTCCTTGAGATTTTTAAATTTGTTAGCATAAATTTTAATCTGCTCATACTTTAATGCCTTCCCTAGATGTTATATTTATTTTGTCCCTTGTAATGTTTGAGTTCTTGGTTATTCTTGATAAAATTTTTATAACCTATGTAAGTTAAGATAAATATTTCCATCTCATCTTAACTTATATATTTTATTCATTTCTCATAATTCTATAAAACTTATATTCTTGTCTTTTGCTACTTTACTGTTCTTGACACTTCAATCTATTCCCTAGTATAAAAAATATAGGTTTTCGAGAATTTAGCTTAGTTTTGGTAAAAGTAATTTATTTTCCATATAACATATCTTAATTTCATCTTATTCCTTATTTGCAAATGGTTTTTTAAATTTTCCTGATTAGTATTAAAATGACGGGTTTTTTTGTTTGTTTTTGCATTGTAATATAGGTGAGCATAGAAAATCTAAGTTCTTCATATTTTCTAAAGATGCATCTCTATAATCCTTCAATGATGGTAGCTGAGAAAATAAAATCACTAAAACTTTGTCCAATCTGAGAAATACCATGTGATTTATAATTACTGAAACTTCAGGTAAAAAGACTAACCTTTCAAGCTAAATATGCACCTGCCAACCAAGCCCTCAGCCTCCCCTGAGTTGTGCCCAGGGAGTTATGAGACTCCGCATGGTCTGTTCCTAAGGCCAACACACTCTTTTGTTCTTGAATGTTTCCTGATAGGTTCTTTTCATCCATATTCCCCCTTCACTGTACTCATAACAACTTGTTCTAATAAGATGTAGAGAAATACTTTATGGTGTATGTTTCTCAATATTTTTATATTGCATTCTTCATAACAATGATCAACTGGAAAAAGGAGACAAAGATCAAAAACCAATTGTTTTGTTTCTTTGCTCTGTCTGGGAATACCCTGGAGCATATTTCAAAAGAAAATCTTCGAAAATGCTTAACATTCCTCTCATAATTCTTTGTCTATTCAGATTTTCTATATGAAGTTGAGATAATTTTGGCAATTTATTCTTTTTAAGAGGAGAAAAAGATCATTTTATTGGGATTTTCAAGCAGTTACACAAAGTTTTGCATTTTATTTGCTTACGATATTCAAGTCTCCACAACACTTGCTATTGTAACTCCTTATTCCTTGTCTTATCACTGCCTCTCCTTTCATTTTTGTGGATCCAAGATTTCAACAATGCATCCAATTTGTTAACATTTACAAAAATCAGATCTTGAATTTGTTTTAAATTTACATAATATGTTTGCAAATTTCACTCTTCATATTTATTTACATGGATTAACTTTACTGTGTTTTCTCTTAATTTTATAAATACATAATTGAGTTCTGAATTACTCTATTTTTATTCTTTGCATAATTATATATTTCAGTCTTTTTTTGTTTTGTTTTGTTTTTTGGATAGAGCCAGCATTACACAACTTATTCAACTTATCAGCAAATACTTGATCACCTGCATCATGACCACCACTGTGTTAGACTTAAGAGTTAGAATGGGAAACCAGAATAAATGGTCTCTTCTTAAAATGTTGTTATGTGAAAGAGAGAAATGCTGAATTATCAGTGAATAAATGGACAGTTATTCACTGAAGGAATATGAAATAAGAAAAGAAATATAATAAAAAGAGAAGTCTGGTATCAACCAACATTAAGTAGATTGGTCTCTAAATTAGGTCAAGAGAGGGAAGAGTTTGACCAAAGGCTAGAGAATGAAAGGGACTTGGTATAATAGTGAACTCATGCTCATGCCTCAGCAGATGAGCAGGCAAGGATGAGTTTAGAAGCAATGAAATGGTGACATGAGCTAAATCACCAGGGCCTTGAATCCTTCAAGAACCCTCACAATTCTCATACTCACCCAATATTTTTTTTTAATTTCATCTTTGCTTGGTTTTTAATTTTTCATTCTCAGTGATAGACATTATCTCTTGCATTTACAGAGACAAATGCAGATACCAGGCAGGAAGTTTTTCACCTACCAGAGAGCACATTTTCAAAATAAACATCCTCTTGTACCCACCTTCCTTCCTGGCTCTAGAGCAAACACCATGTCCTGTGTGACATTCAGCCCACACCTGCATGTCCCACCATCCTAGGGTTGCAGCAGGTCACTTTTATGATTATTCTTCTCTATCTTGTGGTGCTCCTTCTGTCTGCTGCTTTTCGTACTCACTAAATATTCTCAGTTGTCTCTCGTACAGGTAAAACCCCTTTAAGCTCTCATTGCCCTTAACTTGCCACATTGTCTCTCTCCTCCTTTTCAAAGCAAGTCTCAGTTTAAATACAGAAAATATCTTCTGTACTTCATTGAACTGACTTTTAGTCATTGTCAATATCCCCCTTATTGCTAAATTAGGAATTTAAAGCCATTGAAATTTTTTTTCAGATTTTAAATTACTTGATGTAGCTATCATATTTGACCAACAGCACCTCTTCAAATACAGTCTTTATTGAGCTTTTAGAATGCTGAGGGTTTGTCTGAGATCTCATTAAAATTTCTTTGCAATAATTTGCTCTTTCTTTACATTGTTCCTCAAAAGTTTGTGTTACTTGTGATTATATCTTAGATTTGTTTCTTTAGCAGTTCTTTACCTAGTGCCATACCATTCATTGTAAAATTTTTCTCCTCCGTGGGCTTCAATTTCTATAATTTGCTTAGCAAATATCACCATATGCTCCTTGATAGTTATCACCATTCCCCTGGCATGGTATTAGATTCCATACAATACCTATCTCTTGTACACCTGCACTTGGATGTCTCCTAGGCCTGATCACCTGAATATTTCTGCTACTGCTTGAATCAGCCTTTTTCTGGTCCTCTTTTCCATTGTGAGATCCCCTCTCTCAGTAAATGCCACCTTAATTTAAGCCTTTAAAGCCCAGGTGAGTTAGCACACAAACGGGATATCCGAAACCTGGCTGCCATCCTGAAATCTTCCTTCTTCCTTAATTCTTTCAAGACTCCACAATCTCATTCCAAGTCTGTGTAACCTCAGTTTATTTCCACTCTTGTCCATTACTGCATCATTCTCTACAAGAGAAGTCCCCTGACCTTTTCCACTTATTCACAACATGCCTCCAGAGTGAGCAAAACAGATGAAGATCTGTGCCCTGTGGGGTTCACATTCTATCGGGAAGAAGAGGAAATAAGCAGGACTTCAGGCACATGATTAAAGACAGCATAGTAATTTGTAAATGTTGTAGAAAAAGAAAAGTGAAGTTCAAAATGGATCTCCCTGAGAAAGGGACATGCAGGTAAGTTAGCCATCTGAAAAGATGAGAGGAACAAAATCCCAGGCAGTGAGTTGTAAGTGCAGGTTCTATGCTGGCATACGCCTGTCCTTCATGCCTTAAGGACTCTTGTGTTGGGAGCAAAGAGAGAGAGAGAGAATGGAGGACAGGAGAAAGTGATACAGTCTAGAAGACACAGTTTGGGAAATCAGGATATTGAGAACCGTGAACACCAGCAATACGAAGCCATGCAAGAGTTCAACCAGAGAGGTACCAAGGTTAATATGTGTGTTTCAAAATTAACTTGAGGGTCAGCAAGATTGGAAGACAAAGGAAACCCTACATCCTACTGGTGGTCATGGAGATTATTACAGCCACGATAGAAATTTCTCAAATAATTAAGCATAAAAAGACAGCATGATATAACAAACCCACATCTGGATAAATATCAAAAGGAAACAAAATCAGTTTGTGAAAATAATATCTGCATTTTCAGGTCCATTGAAGAGTTATTCACAATAGCCAAGACATGCAAACAATTCAAATGTCCATCAAGAAATCAGTGGATAAAGAAAATGTGTTATATTAGCACAAGGTGATATTATTCGATTATAAAAAGGAAGATACGCCCTTAAAACACTCTTCTGCACTTCAAACATACTTGTCCCATCCCTTTCGACACCGTCCGAAGCAATTCTGGAAGTCCTATTTGGTGGCACAGCTGTGACCTCTACACTGTCCTGAACGGATTCAAAACATTTGTCTTTTGTCCTTGTCGTTTTGACTTTGAAGAAGAGCCAGAAAAAAATCGCACAGAGTCAGATTCCATGAAAAAGGTGGATGAGGACACACCATAATGCCTTTGTTTGACAGAAATTGCCAGAAGCTTTTTGATTTGACTCAAGACGTCAAGTCAACAGTGAGCAATGTCACTAGCAGTGCTCTCAGGACTGCTGTAGGAAGTGAGAATTACAATGGGATGATTGTGTTGGATGCAAAGGGGGATATTTTGAGGGGATAAATGGCAATGTGACTCTTACTGTAATATTTTTTAATGTAAACATTTGCCATATGCTCTGATGATGCTTCATAGCTCACAGAAACAAGAAAACTATTCACTCCATGAAATTTTAGCCTAAAAGTCCAAATCTTAAAATCCTGTCACCAAACTATATTGATTTTCATCTTTAGGAATTCATTAAATATTAAATGATATTTAAAGCATTTCTGAATTGTTGTAGGATTTCACCATTAAAAACACAAATCCTTCATTCATGAGCAGTGTTTTGTAAGACTAGCATTTGTTAAGGAAATTATTAAGTATTAAGGATTTAGAAAATGACAAAGAATAGGAGTCGAGCCATAAATAGTACAGCCTACACTAAAAAATGTGTGTTCATCGGAAAAACAAAAAATTCAGTTAGAGGTATAGATACGCATAGATATATGCACACTCCCACAGTCACTTTCCGCTGAAAACTCCACATTCCATTATTCAGTAAGCTTCCCTATCACATGCCAATACAATTTCACTTTTCATAAGAGTGCCTCAGTGTTAGCATTACTTTTATCAATTTACTGATATAAAATTGATATACAATAACTGCATATATTTAATGTACTCAATTTGATCACTTTGGGTCTCTGTATACAACCATGAGACAATCGCTA